>JAUCMT010000053.1:5141118-5154704 GCA_032357475.1 Enteromius thamalakanensis
CTGCCCCGACCTTCCGCCTGTCTATTGTTTGTGAGTTTGGATTTCCCTTGCTGTTACTGTCTGCCTGGTTTTGACTTCCGCCTGTACGACGCTGAGTATTTATTAAAGCCTGCAAATGGATCCGTCTGAGTCTGAGAGTTTGTCACAGAAAACTTCGCCGCCACCGGATCCAGCGGCTTTCTATCAACTCATGGGCGAGATGGGTCGTCAAGCCTCGATGTTATCCACACATCAAACCCAGCTGGAGAAGCTCACAGGTTTGACTGATGAACTTGTGCGATCTATTCAGGCGCTCACTACCGCTACCGCGGCCCTCACTCAAGCCGCGGCCTCGCCGCCAGCGCCGCCCGCTTTGCAGCCTCCTCCCGCGGCAGCGCCCGCACCCGTCACCCCCGCGCGGGTCTCCCTTCCCTAGAAATATGACGGCGCAGCAGGCAAGTGCGAAGGGTTTTTGCTTCAATGCGATATTTATATGACTCAGCAACCTCAAAACTATACTGCTGATGGAAGTAAAGTCGCTCTTGTTTGCTCTCTGTTAACTGGGAAAGCCCTGGACTGGGCCACAGCTTTGTGGAAGGGGCATAACATGGCATTTCCCCCATATCGCAGCTTCTTAAAAGAATTCAGAGAAGTGTTTGATCATTCTGTGGATGGCAAGGACGCGAAAGACGAGTTGATGTCTCTTAAGCAAGGCAACATGTCCGCCGCGGATTAAACTATGTCTTTTCGTACGCTGGCGGCACAAACCGGCTGGGATGCAGACCCATTGATGACGATCTACCGTCGCGGTTTAAGGGAGGAACTGCAAGTGGAGTTGGCAAGTCGGGATTTGGATATGAGTTTATCTGAATTCATGGAGGTGGCCATCAGGACGGACCACATTCTTCGGTCTCGTAGACCACGCCGCACGCTAACCCAAACGATGCCACCACGAGCTAGCATGCCGCCAGCTGAGCCCATGCAAATCGGCTCCACACAGCTCTCCCGCGAGGAACGAGATCGACGTTTAATGAACAACCTCTGCCTGTACTGCGGACAGCCCGGTCACATCCGCGCCACCTGCCCTACCCGGCCACCACTGCCTAGGACACTTCGGGTGAGTGCTGTCTCTGTTGATCCCGTTATGAAGATTCATGCTCAGCTGCTATATCAAAGTAAAGTGATTAATTCTGAAGCTTTTGTGGACTCTGGGGCGGCGGGGAACTTCATTGATGAAACGTTTGTATTTAAACACGGTCTTCCCCTTTCTACATGTTCCCCCTCCATGGCGGTGGCAGCCCTCGACGGCCGGCCCCTAGGAACTGGGCGTGTTACTCAACGGACCACTGTCACCCTTCGCACCAGCACCCTTCACACAGAAGAGATCGCACTCCACCTGATTCACTCACCAGAACATCCTCTAATACTCGGTCTGCCCTGGCTAAAGACTCATAACCCCACCATCTGCTGGCAAACACGTCAAATCACCCAGTGGTCCGAATTCTGCCATCAACATTGTCTGCAATCCATCACTCCCAAAGTTGAAACCCCCGAAGACATCGACCTCACCGGTCTGCCCATCGAATACCACGACCTCAAAGTAGCCTTCAGCCAGCTACGAGCTACTAAACTACCTCCCCACCGAGCTACTGACTGTGCCATAGACCTAATGCCCGGCTGCCAACCTACCCGAGGTAGAGTGTTCCCCTTGTCTCAACCCGAATCAGCCTGTATGGAGTCCTACATTAAGGAGGAACTCGCCAAAGGGTTCATTCGGCCATCTACATCACCCGCCTCGGCGGGTTTCTTCTTCGTTAAAAAGAAAGATGGAGGACTCCGTCCGTGCATCGACTACAGGTCGCTCAACGACATCACCGTCAAATTCCGCTACCCTCTGCCTCTGGTGCCTGCGGCGTTGGAACAGCTGAGGTCGGCCCGCTACTTTTCCAAATTGGACCTCCGCAACGCTTACAATCTGATCCGCATCCGGGAGGGGGATGAGTGGAAGACGGCCTTCTCAACAACCAATGGGCACTACGAGTATCTAGTCATGCCCTTCGGGCTCTCCAACAGTCCCGCCGTCTTTCAGGCCTTCGTGAATGACATCTTCAGGGAGATGCTCAATCGCTTTGTCATAGTTTACATCGATGACATCTTGATCTACTCCCCAGACCTCACCAGTCATGTACAACATGTCCGCCAGGTGTTACGAACTCTGATCCACCATCAATTATACGCCAAAATATCAAAGTGCCAATTCCACCAGACAAAGACCGACTTCCTGGGGTATGTCATCAGTCACGAGGGGGTGGCTATGGACGAACAGAAGGTCTCCGCCGTAAACGAATGGCCCCAACCGCAGACACTTAAGGAGATGCAAAGGTTCCTGGGTTTTGCTAATTTCTATAGGAGGTTTATTAGAGACTTCAGTAAAGTGGCAGCTCCCTTGACGGACTTAACCAGGCACAGCTACAAGCGTCTTCCTTGGGACCACAGGAGTCAACAGGCCTTCCAAGAACTGAAAAGCCGGTTCACCTCAGCCCCCATACTCAAGCACCCAGATCCTTGTAAACAGTTCATAGTCGAAGTGGACGCCTCCAGCACAGGCATCGGGGCAGTCCTCTCCCAGAGACACGGCCAGCCGCCCAAACTATTTCCCTGTGCGTTTTACTCACGCAAGCTTAACTCAGCTGAAAGGAATTACGATGTCGGGGATCGTGAACTCCTAGCCCTGAAAGCAGCCCTCGAGGAATGGCGGCACTGGCTAGAAGGCGCCCAAGAGACATTTCTAGTCCTAACCGACCATCGGAACCTGGAGTACCTAAAGAACGCCAAGAGACTGAACGCCAGACAGGCCCGATGGTCCCTATTCTTCGCACGGTTCTCCTTCCAAATAACATACAGACCAGGCTCAAAGAACCAAAAGGCGGACGCCCTCTCACGCCTTCATGACACTCCCCTATCCACCACCGGGCCAGAAACCATAATACCTCCCACACTCATCATAGCACCAGTCCAATGGGATATAATGCGAGAAATTCAGGAGGCACAAGGACCCGATCCAATTCCCCCAGAATGCCCTGCAAACAAAACTTTTGTTCCTGAACCCCTGCGACAGCGTGTCCTACAGTTGGTCCACGAACACCCCAGTTCTGGTCACCCAGGCATCCTGGCCACCACAGACTTAGTCCACAATCGTTTCTGGTGGCCAACCCTCAACCCCGATGTGTCAGCCTACGTCAAGAATTGTAATGTCTGCCAGATCTCCAAGTCATCCCGGCAACGACCTGCAGGCCTGCTCTGTCCATTGCCCATACCCCAAAGACCGTGGTCCCACCTATCTGTGGACTTTATAACAGACATGCCACCCTCCAACCATCACACCGTGATTATGACCGTCATTGACCGCTTCTCTAAAGCTTGTCGCCTCATACCACTGCTCAAGCTACCCACCGCCTGGGAGACGGCCCAAACGCTTATGGAGCAGGTCTTCCGCTACTACGGCCTACTGGAGGACATCGTTTCCGATCGAGGCCCGCAGTTCACGTCACGGGTCTGGAGGGCGTTCTGCACCCATCTAGGGATCAACGTAAGCCTCACCTCAGGTTACCACCCCGAAGCGAACGGACAAGCCGAGCGGATGAACCAGGAGCTCATACGTTTCCTCCGTTCCTACTGTCATGCTCATCAACAAGATTGGAGCCAGTTCCTCATCTGGGCTGAATACGCGCAGAACTCTCTCCAAAAGGCAGCCACCCAAATGACACCGTTCAAGTGCGTACTGGGCTACCAACCCCCATTGTTCCCATGGTCGGGCGAACCATCCGACCTGCCCGCGGTGGACGATTGGTTCCAGAGAAGTGAACAGACGTGGAACAGCGCCCATGTGCATCTCCGTAGTGCAGTACGACGGCTCACCCAACAAGCAAATCGACTCCGCAGACCGGCGCCTCCCTACGAACCCGGCCAGTGGGTATGGCTCTCAACTCGAGACCTCCGGCTCCGCCTTCCCAGCCGCAAACTGAGTCCTAGGTACGTGGGTCCTTTCAAAATTCTTCGTCAAATTTCACCTGTTTCCTACCGATTAGAACTCCCTGCTAACTATCGTATTTCTCCCACCTTTCATACCTCTCTCCTCAAGCCCGCTGCTGCACCCGAAGTTCCGGAGGTCCTAGACGAGGCTGCGGCACCCGAGGCTCCCCCCCTTGCTGCCGAACCGGACAACATTTACCAGGTGCACGAAATCCTGGACTCCCGGCGCCGGGGTAGGATCCTGCAATACCTGGTGGACTGGGAGGGCTACGGACCCGAGGAGAGGTCTTGGGTTAATGTTGATAACATCTTGGATCCCTCGTTAACCGAGGAGTTTCACCGGAATCACCCCACCAGACCCGCTCCCAGACCCCGAGGCAGGCCCCGGCGCCGGACTCTTCCTCGCTTCAGGAGCCGCTCGCAGGGGGGGGGGCTCTGTCACAAGTCGCACCTCTGTGGCTCCCTCCGGAACGCAGCAGCGGGAACCCTCGCCGGAATTTTAGTTCCTACCCGGACCCTTTTTCCCCCACGTACCTGGTTCTCTTCCGTTTGCTTCTCCCGCCATTTGGCGCCTTTAAAAGCCGCGTTTGGACCTTCGAACAATGCGAAGTTTTGTTTGGCCTGGCTAGCAATCCTGAGCGTTTATTCCCGTGGACTTATTTGGATTTATTGGATTACCTGGACTGTTTCTTTGGACTATTGAACGATCTCCGCCTGCCCCGACCTTCCGCCTGTTTATTGTTTGTGAGTTTGGATTTCCCTTGCTGTTACTGTCTGCCTGGTTTTGACTTCCGCCTGTATGACGCTGATTACTTATTAAAGCCCACAAATGGATCCGTCTGAGTCTGAGAGTTTGTCACAAAACCCAAGATTTTCAACTTTACTTTATTTTTGTGATCCAAGAGATACTTTTGCTCTCCCAAACAAGAGTCTCAGTAATGTTACTCAATAGTCACCATTTCTCAAATTGCTTTCTTATAATAAAATGCAGTAGTATCATCCATTAACATAAAATACATTCTACCATTTGTAACAAAAACAAAACAAATGAACCAGATTAGCTGGAAGACAGCAAACACTGAGGAACTTGTGTGAGATTATATTAAACTGCAAACTTACATTGAGTCAATATTCCAAAACATCCTTAGTACAGCTTTAAATACACACACATATATATATATATACACAAAATAAACCAGTACTATACAGAACAAAAAATACTGTAGTACAAGAACTGTCCACAGCTGCAACACAGTGCATACTGAGGACCTGATGCTGAAATTACAAAAAACTGCAAGCAGTTAAATTAAAACAATACTGTAATAGGAAAAAAAAGAATGTTATATAACAAAATAGATTTTCTGCTTGGATACAGACTTACTGAATAAAATTAAACGTGACTTAAATGTCCACTGAAGCTTAAGCTCCTCTGAGAATAATAAAAATAGCGGCAAATGAAAACATCACATCTGTGTGGAGCAATGAGGAGGCTGTAACATTCTTACATGAAACTAACTAACTTTGCTTCCCAAACCAGATTTAAAAATGCAGCTTACCGGCATTCACATGAGCGGCTGAAGAAGTTCTACAGTCTAGCAATGATTTTGTTCTTTAGTCCAAGGACTTTGGGGGAAAGCCTTTCTTTATCCATTTTCAAGAGCACTTTTTGAATGAATTCATAAAAGTATTTCAGCTAAATAAGCAATGTTTAATACATAGATCACTCCCAGCATCATTGCACATGCTTGGGCTACAGATCCAATGTTGTCCAGAATGATTTCTCCTTCAACATAAATGCCAATGTCAATATTTTTGTCAGTTAAATAAAGGTTCACGTGAACCACAGATTTCTGTTTTTATGTCATTGTGAAAAAACTTTTCTGCAAATGGAGCAGAGACACAGAAGTCAGAATGGATCGAGAGATGGACCAACACATTGTTGGTTTTGGTCTTCTGATTGAACAATAAGAAAAATAATGAATAAAACCTGTTTTATTGTTTCAAGAACCAAACTGATGGTTTAAAATGTTTTAGCCAATTACTAAACATCTCCAGTCCAGACACAGACAAATGTACATCATCCTGTGACAACATCCATGTTGTTTTACTCTGCAGAATTTCATTTCCTCAACAAAGTTTGTCAGAATCTGTTAATAATTGTTGTATGTCAGAGTTCTGAATGCACCAGGGTGTGGTGCTTTGAAAACTGTGCAGCAAATTGTTGATTTTTATACAAATATTCTTAACCTTATGGCTACTTTTATGATTAAAATAAATTTTCTAAAATTGATGCTTTTGTAAATTTGGAGTGCTGTCAGTACAGAGAACAACGACCGAAATCAGTGTTGCCTACACAGTGTTATTCTCTTTTCAAAATTTGCACTCTGTTGACTTCAATGGGGCAAGTTTTAAACCTGCTTTTAGCCTCTTAACATCCTTGATGTGTCATTACCAATGCCCAGCCATGTGAGTGATTCCTTTTGACTGAACACGGGTGAATCTGACTGCAGCAGATGTGAAAGATATGAATAAAAGTGATTAATTCAGTCAGCACACATACCTATATTTATTTAAGTCCACAGTAGTCGATTGTCGAGATCACGCACATGATCATAGTAACTAAACCTATGCGATTTAACTCAACAATCGACTACTGTGGACCAAAAAACAGGTTCTCTGTACTGACAGCACACCAAATTTACTAAAAAAATTAGCTCAATGTTAAAATTGACTGGAGTTCTTCTTTAAAGCATTCGTCATCAATGGGCTAAAACATAAAAAAAAACAGTATGATTCTCTGTAGTGACATGCTTTAGTGGCTATAGCATTTTTCAAGTTTTGCGTTAGTTAATGTAAATAAAAAAAACAGCAGGCTTCCACACTATAATAGCTCTAGACCCCAAAACACAACAGCATGTAGACTGTGATAGGACTACAGCTGCCATAGTTTTGGTGTCAACACTGATTTTGTTATGCATCGGGTTTGTTTTTGTTGAATGCCCCTTTAAATTTATTTTCTTCTAACTAGTGGGTTAGTAACATTAGGATCTTAAAATGTTTTATAATACAAGACAGTACATCAGACTGATAAATGCCATTACAATGACTTGCCTTATACTCCTGAATGAGATGTCCATCATCCTCACCAAGGTAGATGCAAAGTGCCTTGAGGACTAGTGCCCTTTTAAGATTGATGTCACTTGTAACCTGTGTAAAAGGTCTACAACTACTAAAATACAATAAAAAAATGTCTTGAAAGTAGAATATCTCAAACCTGTGTTAACCTCAAAAATATATACACAATGACTTCATTATACATTCTGTAAATGGACTGCCTTCTTAAGCTAAAGAATGTTAGTGACTTCATTTTCATTAAATATCAGGTCTGAATGTGTAGGGCGATAGGGTGTTATAATAATATCAGGGTATTCCAACTGCAGAACCTTCTGCACATCCTGATGCAAAATGTCAACAGAGACAGTTGAGACACCTGAGACAGTCAAGCTAGAAGTTTCAGTTGTGGTTGACGCCAAGTTATAAGCAATCATGAACTGATGCTTCACCGCCATGGACAAGAATATGTTTTTAAGCATTGTGTACGACGGACCACCTGCTTAAAAAAACAAACCTCATTGTCCACAACCCAACTAGTGGACCAAAAAATCTGATCATCTGTGGATTATGTTCCACAAAATGATGTTTCGGCAACAGGTTTAGACCAGGAAAAACCTCTCGTAACCTAGCTCTATGGTCACAAATCTTGGCTTCAAGGAAAGCAATGGATTGTGTTGTATGCAATGGTGCAACAACTAGCTCAATGATATCTTTAAGGTCCAAAACTACCTGCCAGACAGGTTCATCTGAGGGCACCAAATGTCCAATCAAAAGTGGAAGCTAATCACAAAAGACTCCAATTTTCATGCGCATTTCCTCCAATGCTTTTCTTCAGCATGAATGTCCTGGGAATAGCATGAGGACGATTACTTTTGTCTGTCCACTTGTAAGGAAATTTCTGAATGGACTCATTGAGTTTGTCAAGTGTGAAATACTTTTTTGAAATCAACAAGTTGAGGCAGTGTGCCAACTCAACTGGTAATATGCCTTCAAAGATGTCATGTGCAACATCTGGAGGGTAGCCTGTGCAGACATTAAAATGAGAAAGATGTGAAGAGAAAACACTCTTCCTTTTAACACCGTAACAAGGTTGTGCATTTTCCTGTGCTGATCTAACATGCATTTCATGCATCTCTTTGCTTCGGAGACTAAATGTCCCTAAACTCACTTCACTCTCCTGAATTTGAGACTTTTTGGCCACACAAAAGCGGCAAATGTATTCACCCGCAAAACTTTCAATAAATCCAGCAATTCCATGTGCCCCCAAATTGTCTGCTACAACACACTGTATTGTGCCTTTAACAAAATCTCCAAGCTGAGCAATGAAAATACCTTGACTTTCCAAAATGGCAAGATCCCTCAACAAGGGCTCTAGTACCTTTTCATAGCCATATTTCCTCACATCATCAGATTTGCAGAGTAAGGGCAAAAAAATTTAAGACAACGAAGAATGACACCACCAGTAAACACCACAGATCTTGTGCTTTTTACGAGATGTGCCAAGTGGATTACAAATTTCGAAATCATCCACATAAAAATTCAACAACACTCGCAGCTCACCCTCTGACAAAAAATGGTTATCCTTAAAAAACTGACCATCTCGAAAAGACTCGTATTTCACGTCTCCTCTGCCCTCTGATATGAGGTGATTATCTAATGCTTTGTTAAGAATGTGACCATTAGTAAAAAGCTGCTGTGAAAACTTTAATAGTGGAACATACATCTTTGTCATCCAAGATAAATTCTATGGGTTCCACAACTTTGTAAAAAAAAAAATTGTCTCTGTAGTATTTTTTTCGCTTAAAGGATGTTGCCAAAGGACAACCTTTGCCAATTGACCTATAGACAGGATTAGATGTACACAGGGCTGATGCAAGTTCTTCAATGACTGACCGGTCAATTAGCTGTTTGTAACTATTCAGTGTGTCACATATCACATTTCTTGTACTACACAAAGATGCTGTGCTCAACAAATATTGAAATTCATCAATTGCAGCACTTGGCACATGAAAAATATTTTCTAGCTTTAATAACACTGCAGCAATTTTTTGTTCTATTATCTCTGGCTGATCCTTTGACTTATCTAAATCAATGTCATCAGACTGGCTTTCATTACAGAATTCTTCACTGTCTGAAACACCAGGCTCTTCAGTTTCAGCTACACTAGTTCCCTGGACTACACCATGCTTAAAATCTCTCAACGTATTTAAGCTGTGTTTCCGACTTTTATGCGACTTGAAGGTGCTGTATACATTGGATGTGTATTCACAGCCTTTAAACATACATGTGACTGACTCATTGTTTTTCAGATGATGGCCTATGTGCACAAAATAATCATGTTCTGTTCCAAGTTCACTACAGCCACATAAATGACAGGAAAATGAAGTAGAGTGCTTTAAGGTATTTTCGTGATTCCTTGACAAATGTGACAAAAATGATTTCCAAGTCGTAAATAAGCATTGACAATTAGAGTATATACACTTAATATGATGGCCACGCCCAAAATGACTATGTTATAGTCTGTAATGTTTAAGAATTTCTGATCGCCTCAACACTTCCGCACCAGTCTTTACACTGCCACATAAACTAGACAAACCACAAAGAGAGAAAAGGGGACAAAAATCAAGTGATGGTGTCGTAGCAGTCACATATGAGGCATGATGATCCGCTTCAACTTTGATTACATAAAGCTATGCTCTGTAAAGGCAACTAACCCCCAGTTTCACAGACAAGGCTTCAGCTAGTCCCAGACTAAACTGCATGTTTGAGCTGTCTCAGATGAAAATATCTTGCTCTCACATATCTTAAAATATCTCAGTGTCATTGTTCTGTGTTAAGATGCACACCTGCAATATTTTCTTACAAAGCATTTTTGTAAAAGTTGCTTAAATATCTTAATTTAATTAATGCCTAATCCTGGCTTAAACTAAGCCCCATTTGTGAAACCAGGCTAAAATGTTTTAAATCAAAGCACCTAAACACCTGTTTACCTGTATCAAAATGTGACAGTACATCACAACGCCAAATTATTGTTATTTGTATTAAACTTCTTCTACCCTTTGTGATGCATTCCCCGTTGATCTCCTTGAAGTTGCGGTCACATGTGCACTTGTACGAGCCCTTGGTGTTGGTGCAGTACTGTGAGCAGCTCCCGAAGCGCAGACACTCGTTCACCTCTGAGGAAAGAGAGGAACACGTCCATCCATCATCAGCTCTCTCCCACACACACTCCTCTCACACTTCAACAGCGCTGCAGGGATGTCGCTCTGTTCGGGTTTTGACTGAATCTCAGCTATTCCTGCTGATTTCTGGACGTCCTGTTATGCTCAGTGAGATGACCCTGAAGCGACCGCTGACATACCTCCAACAGCCTAATGCCAGCGCTGGAACTGAATATAAACAGACTGTTGCATTGTGGGCTTTGTACAAAAGACCTTTCATCTACCGGGATGAGCTGGAGGGGAGTATTTGTATTGTGTCTTGTGTTTTATCACAAAATACCAAACCGAATGTCATTTATATGAAAGAAAAATAGCACAGCTACATTTTTCAAGGAAAATACATCTTACCAAAGGTATTCGGTTATAAATAATAAAACAATTGATATGTAAGGCTTTTACAGAATGATTGATTATATCACAAATCAGCTCATGCTCGAAACGCAAGTGGAAATGTCCTACTTGACAAATCTTTAAAACAAGTCTGAGAACCTTGTTGACAAAAATAAAAATGTAAAATGCTCTGCATACTTCAAAATACTGCAGAATCCAAGGGAAAAATCTCGAGCTACCCAGAATTGATCTTTGAAAGAGAGCTATTAATGAGGATGTACCTTGTTCTGCTTAATCAACAGTAATTCTCAAAGCTCTTAAGACAAGAAAAGACAGCACTGTATCATTTAAAAAGGAAATGGAACTATATAAAATAATATTCTAATTGCACGCCCCATTAATAGTAAATATGTGATGTAACGTCTAGGTAACCTATTGTAACCCCCGTTCCCTGATGGAGAGAACGGAGACGTTATGTTGTGACGACAGACTGGGTATATAACCCAATCTGTCGTCACGACATAACGTCGTAGTGACCGACAGACAAGGGAACCTTAGTTAGCATTGATGTCCAGTTTCTTTCTAACCCTGCCTAAAATTGTTTTTAAAAATAATATAATAATAATACATCTGAAATCATAATTTTGTATGATTTCAGATTTATTATTATTATTATTACATGTATTAATTAATATACAATATTTAAATAGAAGACGATTTTGAAATATTATTTGAAATATGATTTATATAAAATCTTTTTTAAAATAAATAAATAAGCATAATTTGTACTTTTTTATAAATAAATGTTTAACTTTATTATAATTTATTGCTTATACCTTATTATTCTTATGCAATATAATTATATTTATATAATTTATATAATTAATAAATATTGTATTTTATATAATCTGTATAAAAATACAATATACAATACATACATATATACTATTAAGATAACTTCAACAATCATTACATAATGATTACATACATGACATAATTACTATTATAACTTATTTAATAATTGAAAAGATAATTAAAAATAATTATTATATGCAATATTATTTATTCATGTGCAATATTTACAATATTATTTATTAACATTAAATTACTATTTTAAAATATTATTTATAATTTATTTATAGCATAAATTGTATTTTTTATAAATAAATGTTTAACCTTAAAAATATATACTATTTTATATAATCTCTTTCAAAATTATATATATATATATATATATATATATATATATATATATGAATTTTGTTTATTTTTATTAATATGCAATATTATTTATATACTTCAACAATAAAGTAATTATAATATGTATTTTATTACATAATTACTATTATAAATGTACTAATTGAAAAGATAATAGAAATAATTATTACGTGCAATATTTATTTATATGTAATATTAACATTATTTAAAAAAATATATTTAAAAAAATCTTTGTAGTTATTGTATTGTTTTAAAATATATACATAATAAAGATTACTATTAATTTATTATTGTTGTTATAACTATTATTAATAAAAAATAAATAAAATCACTTAAAGGTACCGTATGTAAGAAATGTATTGTAATAATCATAAGATGTCTCTGTTATGTTCAACAGACATTAAGAAAACATGTTAATTAAAAGTACTCATATAGCTGACAGTCGTAGTACAGCCTGGATATTCTCGTTTAAAAAGCGCAGTTGCAGCCCTCAACTGATGTTTATGTTGTCATGTTTTGTTTTGGTCTAAAGCCAGCGTCCATCTATCTCCCAATCACGAAGCCAGTAGTGTTTTGGCATCCAGGTTGCCTGCTTGGCAGAAAATACAGTGCATTTTATTTAATTCATTGTCATGTGCGTCAAGAGAAGGAGGGGCCGGGTGAAAAACCCCTCTCCAGGATTTTGAATTTGGCCTGCAATACCTAGTTCAACCACTTGGTCTCAATCCTACCTACAGTACCTTTAATGTTGGAACAATGCTTTCTAAAGGATGAACTGACTGTTTAATGCTTAACTAATGATTCATAGTGTGCAGTTATTATAAAGTGTTATAAAGTATTATAAAGTGTATTTTTATTTTATAAGTATCGATTCAGGAACCGTTTAGGCACCTGAACCATTTTAAAAGTATCGATTTGGCACCGGTATCGAAAAAACCCTATAAGATACCCAACCCTAAGAATGAACCAATGTCAATGACAAATGTCAAAAAGGATTTAGCGGCTATCGGGACACACACGAGCCCCGGGACTACTCTTGGCAATGCTAGCAGGATTATACTTCGGTTTCACCGTCACGCCTGCTCACGCTGTTTCAGCGCGGTCGGCACATAGAGGATTATGTTGAAGATTTTATCGCAATCAGCCACCGCGTAAAGGTAACAAAGTCTAAAATTAAGGATTATTTCCTATCTGGTCTGGACTTCGATTTATTGGGTGATTTGCCCGATTTCGACGAGTCGAATTGGGATCTAGCTCGTCTCATAGACTTTGTGTTATGGTGTTGTGGCTCTCACTTCACCCAGCTAACTGTGTATGTTTTGTGTCTGTTTTCATTCATGGACTCTTGTCACCGTCCATCTCATCTGTTGTCATGGTTTCCCATTGATGTCTCCGCCCCCTTGTATGTTGGCATAGCCACTCATGTCTAGTCTCCTCCCACTGACCTAGTTTTGTGTGCATAAAACCCCGGAAGTGTTTGTCTGTGTTTACGGTTCATCGTACTGTCGACCTGCTCCGTGTATTCTTTGTTGTATTGGACTATCTATTTCTGACCTCGCCTGCCTTTGATTAATGTTTCTGCCTAGGCCTTTGAATGTTGTTTACCCCTCGCACGATCTACGCAACGGACTCTGACTACGATTCAGCCTCGCCTCTGACACTGATGTTTGCCGGTATCGATCCTGTCTGTTT
>JAUCMT010000053.1:5188439-5213474 GCA_032357475.1 Enteromius thamalakanensis
ATACTTCAGCTTGAAAAAAAAAATCTGACGTTGATCAAACAACCATCATATGTAAATGTTGTCATCTAGTCATGAATAAAAAAAAATACCGTCAAATACCGCGACACCGATAAAATTTTGAAAAATACCGTGATATAAATTTTTGGTCATACCGCCCAGCTCTAACCCAAACTCTATTTTGGTTCTTGAAAATGTATTTTTCATTACATTTTCATGTTCATTTGTTATATATAGTTATTATTGCAAATACAAAGTGAATACAAAGAAAAAGATCGTCGGTAGTTGTTGCGAACATAGTTTGCTCACGTGATTATCTATCTGCTAGGCCACATCTTCTGCATCTATTGATATTTAATAAAAAGTGAATTATTTAATATTTTTAAACTATTAAAACCTTTTCATTTAAGCAAATGGGAGCATTTTATGAAAGCACGAAACGAATAATAAAAACTTCAAAACACAGTCTTTTTATAGTCCAAGCCGACTCATTATAACATCTTTCTCGATACCTTTCTCATTCGCTTTGTTATTTTCGCTACAAGCAAGACTTCCTCCGTCTGACAGAAACTTACCATCTTGCACTGCTACGACCGTAGCCAATCACTTTCTCAGTAGGGGTCTTTCACATTCCCTCATCTCTCTCCGTCGTTCTGTCTGGTTCACTCAAACCCCCCACTGCGTTCAGATCTAATTTGCTGGACCAGACCTTTTAAATCAAACTGATGGAGTTTCTGACTGATGAATCAACCCAAGCGTGCGTTTTTAACTGCTCCTTCGATGGCAAGCCGCTCCATCTCATCACACGAGGGCCGTGAGAGACTTTCTCATCCGACGGTCACCAAATCGGTCATGGTTCCTTTTGCATTGACAAGCACTTTCATACAGATTTAAAGACCATAACTGACTTTTTTTGTAGTAACGACTACCAAATTGATATATTTACTGCTTAAGAATGATTAAGGGAGCCATAACTTGCACTTTTTCATCATCATTTTCCATAATAGGTGGAACATAGTTGTGATTCCAGTCACAATATGACCTTTTCAGTGTGCAAATATTCCTGGGCGTCGATATTCACGTCAATCAAGTGTTTAAAACGCTGTTTCTTGCTCAAGTTGAGCTTGTGAGTTTGTATAAAGAACCACAATTGGCTTCTTCCATGCTTTTTGATGTCGCGTCTGAATTAAGCTTCATATGAGAATTAGTATTTTTATGAAAAAAATAAGTATGGAATTAAAAGGGAATATGGAGAGAAAACACTAATGAGTTTAAGCTAAACAAGGAGGTATCGGAGAGCAGAACAAAATACAAGAATAGTTCTAAAAAGACATTTTTTTAACAATTGTACAAGTAAATATTTTAGAGAGCTATATCCATCATACCTGTTTCAGAAGAGTGTAGTTTGATCCATCCAGGCTGATCTTTCGGATTTCGTGATGGTCAGCAAGAATAAGAAAAGGTTCCTCTGCTGAAAAAAGGGAACCAAAATATAAATAAATACATATATATGGTATATATTTATTTGCTTGCTGTCATATGCAATCCATGAAATATTTTAAAACATTTATTAAATATTGAAATATTTTTTATTCAGTTACTGAAATGCAAAAAATGTTAGATGTTATCATTTTGTTTTTTTTAAAGCATAATTTAAATTTGTTATGCAATGCACTGCATTTATGCATTGCATAAAATAATTAGGTGATTTTATATGTTTTGTATTTTATTTTATTTAATGCATAAACTATTTAAATATAAACATTTTATATTTTCCGTTGCATAAAAAAAAAAAATATTTCATGAAAGATAAAACATTTTCCTGCATGTCATTTGCAAAACATTGTCTTACTTTAATCCTGTGTGACTAAAGTGAATAAAAAAAGTACTTAGGATTTTGTAATATTCAGTTATATGGATGTATTGGGATTCCAAATACTTTAAAAAGCCTTTAAATAAGTGTTTGTGTTGCTCTATAGATTATTCTGGCTGCGAGACACGACTGCAGCTCCAGTTTGATGACTTGAAATCGATTTCCTGTGAGCTGCCAACACTTGAACATCCACTTCCTGTCAAGTCTGGGACTTAGACTTGTCAGTCATACAAAAACAGTGCTTTATTACTTGAGTGTGTCTGTGTGTGTGCGCGTGTAGCCACATGTCTTTGAAGAAGAGACACTTAAAAACAGTACTGTGGCGGTACAGAGATGGTATCAAATGCTACTTTTTATACTAACTGGACTTTTTGAGTATTCTATGGATAATTAAGTATACTATGGAAGATTTCCTTGTTTAATGGTGTTTTAAATACATTTAAATGTATGCAAATGATGCATTTAGTGTCCATTCACTAGATGATTGATTCTTTGATGTAATTTTCTTTATACAAAACATAAGAAAATATTGTATATATTCATATTTATAATTGAATTATATTGCTTAAAAATAAACCAACTGTTTATTATATAATATTATGGTAACAGGGTTCATATTTAAAGATACTTAAAAAATATTAAGCAATTTCTTTTGTTAGACAATGCATTTTTAAAACACACATTTTTAAATATTACATAATTTTATAATTTTTTTTCAGTTATATTACTTAAAAAAATCAAGATGTTTCTCAAAAGATTATCATGGCCACAGGGTTGATATTTTAATGCTTAAAAAATTTAAACAATAGAATGTATGAAACTTTAGCTTGTTTTTGATGAGTTCACATTTTATGTATACTTCAATTATATTATATTACTTTAAATAAACAGCAGTGGTTCTCGACACAATATGATAGTAACAGGGTTGATATTTTTAACGTGCTTTCGAAAAAGCAATACAACGTGTGAGAGTTTAGCTTGTCTTTGACAGGTTTGCTTTATGAAAGAATTATGTAATTACTATTAAATATTAATAAATAAAAACAAAATACTAGCTTTATTTCTAGCTATTTTGTTTTGTAAACAAAAAAAAACCAAGTCAAATTTGATGGGGTAAAAAATCCCAAAGTATTTCTATTCATAGAGAAAAGAGGGAAAAATGTAATTTAATAATAAAAAAAATGTTAATAATAGTTAAAAATAAAAATGGCGGCATAATAACATATACAATATTCTTTTTAAACATATTTCCAAAAAACATGGTATTACCACAGTACCATGTTAAAAAGGTGATAGTAATTGGAAATGGTGGTCTTGAGTAGATTTTATTAGCAGCTCCTTTGCATGTCAGCAGTATTCGCGAGTGAACACTAAATGAGTGAACATAAACGTCTTTCTTTAATACAGTAAATAACTGCAGGCAGATGCCATATGTCACACCTGGATCTTCTCTTAGCCAATCAGAGCTCATCTCCAGCTGACGAACTAATTGTCTTCAACCTCCTGTTGCTTTTCTTTAAATATAAGTCACAACAAGACTCAGTTTGCGTGTTCGCGTCCGTGCTGGGTAAGTGTGACAGTAAAATCTTTGTGAGGGTCCACATGAACTCATTCACACCTGTGCTGTTGAATAGAGCAGAGTACCTGAGAGAGACCTGCAACTGTGCGGGTTACTGGCGGGACGCTGGTACCCATCGGCACACAGGCAGTGAAAAGACCCGTAGGTGTTGATGCACTGGTGACTGCAGGGAAAGTTCTCGGAACATTCGTCCACGTCGATGCAAGTCCTGCCGTCGTTCTTCAGACGAAACCCCGGCCAACACATACACTAGAGAAGAAAATAAAAATACTAAGATTTATGGGTGTCTCACAGAACTCTGCCAAGTACATGCATGGGTTAACAAATAAAATTTAATTACATATGACATACAATTATATAATTAGTATTAATTAAAAACAGACAAATATGTTTTTCAGTATATTTCAGTATATATTGCAAAATGTTATACATCATATTTCAATTATATTATATTATATTAATTAAATTAATTTCTTATTACGTGTAACATAGGTAACCCATGTATGTTTTGTGGAAATGCCATGGAATACAATTGAATTAAATTAAATGTTTCACATTATAAATGTTAATTATTAGTAGTATTTAAACTAATTAACTAATATTAGAATATTATTGATGTCTATTATATTATATTGCAATGCAAAAGCTTTAATGGTCATTAAAATATGCATGCTAAAAATAATGAAAAAAAAAACAACCCAAAATAAAATACAGCACAACATTATTCTTTTAATTTCTCGAATGGAAAGTTTTGTAGAGATTCAGGGTATCGTTTTAGTAGGGGTTGAGGTCATAATTAACCAACAGGAAGTGCTCTGTTTTGGAAAACATACTTCTTTAATAGCGTACCTCTCCTGTGGTGTTCCACAGGGATCAATCCTTGCTCCTACACCTACTCTTTATACATGCTGCCACTGGTATTATTACTATTATTATTAAACTAACTAACTAAATACAGTTATTATATAAAACAATGTTATTGATATTGTATTACTGATATTTTGATTTTATATTATATTACTAACAAAAAAAAGCATTAAAAAACATCTTAATGCTCATTAAAATATGCATAAAGTATTTAAAATTTCAGACGTTTTATTGTTTATATAATTTATATAAAACACTAATTAATTTTAGAATTTTACATAATTTCCTAATTAAATTTCCTATTCAATTTTTGGGTGAAATGTGGCTCAGACTAATACTAATGAGAGACTAATAGATAGGAAGTGAAATGTTAAAAAAAATGTAACTATAATAATAATAATAATAATAAGTTACATTAAAAAAAATAGTTTTTATATTATTCTATTATTTATAGTTTTCATTTTATATTATGTGATATTACTAACAAAAAAAAAAAAAAACAAGCAATGCAAAAGTGTCTTAATGGTCATTAAAATATGCATAATTAATTTAAATGTATTTTTAAAAATATTTTACACTTTTTTTTAACTATTTTTTGAGTAATTTTAGAATTTCTTCATCAAATTTTCTATTTAACTTTTAGGTGAAATATGACCATGCCAAATTGATATAAAATTCACAATAATACAAATGAGAGACTAATGGACAGGAAGTGTGCAGTGAAACAAAACGATGTTTACAAAGTTTCAAGTCCATTAGTTTAGTCATTAATTAAAACTACTCTTTATATTTTAATTATGTGGTAACAAATCTAACACAACCCAGAACAACGGAGTTCTAGCAAGTTCGAAGCTGCCGTGTCCTTGACTGCCTGTTTTTAAAGTCAGTGTGGCTGTCAAACGACCGGCCCAGCATTCTGAGACATCTGCCAAATGAAGCTGTTCGATCCGCCACTCAATTCTGTGTGTGTGTGTGTGTGTGTGTGTGTCATTCTCCCACTGAAAACACATACTGTTAGTGTATGTGTGGTCTGGTTTACATGTCATTCCCTTGCTGTGCACTACCTCAGCTGATATTCTCAAGCGCTAAATAGCTAGCATACGTGTTTTAGCGCTATTGTTTATACATTTACTGATTAATCGTAAACTGACTGGAAACGGGATTATAACATTCTCCATGGATTTAGGGCTAAGTACTATAAACCTCTAAGGAATGTAAAAACATTTTAGTACTGCGAACGTTTGTTTGTGCAGACTTTCCCAATGTTGTCGTAGCCGCTAAAGCCTGCTAATGACGTTTATCGAAGATTTGCTGGAAAAACAATAACATTCTTTCGTCATTCTTTTGTTATCTGTACTTTCATGTGTGGAAGATTTAAGGGTGGAAGTTGAACCAGATGCTTAATAAAAAACATTAAAAAAAAGTCGTACAGTGTTACAAACGTTTTTCATGCACACCTTGTAACCCACGGGTAGGTCTTGACAGTCCTGGGTACATCCGCTGACTTTACGGTTCAAACACTCGTTAACGTTGCAGTTCCTCTCGTCAGATCGGTCGCCGCAGTCGTCGTGTTGATTACACACGCTGCCCAGCGGAACGCAACGGCCATTCGCGCACATGAAAACCGAACCGTTGCACAAACTTTCTAAAACATGGAGCAGCGAGAAAAAAAGGGGACATAGAAATCAACAAAACCATCAGATTAGAAACACATAACTCAAGTGGTTGCTAGGGCGATCTAGACAATATGTTTTTATGCCTTACCTACGGCTGCTATGTGGTTGCTAGGGTGTTTTTTAGAATATGGCTATGCCTACTTTGCATTCTATAGTATTCTAGAAGGTTTTCACCCCATTCCGAAAAAGTTGCTAGGGTGTTCTTCCAAGCATGTTTGCTTTAGCGTACTTAGTTAGGTAGTTTTCACTATATTGCTACTGTAAGTGGTTGCTAAGGTGTTCTGGGCTCTTTTTATCCTGTTTTCAATAGTGTTCTTGGTGATGTTCCTAATATATTTGCTTGCTAGGGTGTTCTCAGTGCTTTTTAGCATGTGTTTCTATGGTGTTCTTGGTGGTTTTCAATTCTATAAGGCTGCCAAGGTGTTCTGAAGGCTTTTAAGCATGTTTGCTACAGCGTTTTTATCAGTTGTCAATATGTTGCTACTTTTTAGCAGGTTTGCTGAGGTGTTCATGGTGGTATTCAATATGTTTCTACTCTGTGAGGTGGTTATAGTGATCCAAAAGATTTTTAGCATGTTTGCTATGGTCTTGTTGGTGGCTGTCAATAGGTTGCTACTATATCTGATTGTTAGGGTGTCCTCCCTGCTGGAAAAAATACTGCTTATGCTGGTAAGGTAGGATTTGAAGCTGGGATGTTGTTTTTAGTTGCTCCTTAGCTGGTTTATGCTGGCTTAAGCTGGTCATTTTGCTGGTTAATGCTGGTCTTTTGCCACCATGTGACCAGCATAAACCAGCATTCCAGCTTCAAAACCTACCTAACCAGGTTGCCCAGTTGGGCATCTGGGCAACCCGTTTTCAATGATGTTCTTAGTAGTTATATGTAGTATGTATGTTTTTTCTAGGGTGTTCTGGGAGTTTTTTTTTTAGAATATTTGCTACTGTGTTCTTGGTGATTTTCTAATATGTTTCCACTATATGTTGTTGCTAGGTGTTCTGGTTGGTTGCTAGACAGTTGCTTAACTGTCCAAGTCTAAAGAGCCTTATTAGCGTTTTAAAGTTGTACTGTAAAGATGCTGTAAACAACTGAACTGCATTTCCCCTCAGAAATATAAACCTAAAACTGTTGCTTAATGAGCTTGGATGGAAACAGTAATAGCATCTGTTAACATTGATGGCATATGTTTGCCCTGAAACCAAAAATTGTAGAACAGAGGCACAGCAGTTTCATCAGCCCCTCTCTGCCCAGCTCAGGTGGCACTGGCAGGGGTACAGGACCCAAACGGGGAGGACCAGGTGTTCTGACAAATCCCATATGGGATGGAACCTGGGAACCTGTCAGTCAAATGGGGTGCGTGACACATGAGAGGGACTCGCCTGCAGCGGAACACTTTGGGTTGAGTGGCAGCTCGTCTGAATGGTCCAGACAGTCGGGGAAGCCATCACACTCCCATTGGGCTCTCAATAAACACCGCCCATCTGCACAGCGGAACTCCTCCTCTTTGCATAAACGATATTCTTTAGATAATAAAAGTGGATGATAGGAAGAGAATTTAAACAATGTGGCGAAAAAGCTGTTACTATTTTAAATAGTTATGCATGGTATTTCAGTCAGCATCATTATTGAGATACAGTCACTGTATGATATACATTTGCAATTGTACGATGTCACAAAATAAGAAATTAGCAATTTGTGACAAAATTAAATAAATCACAATTATATTTCTAACATAATTGTGAGAAATAGTCATATTGAGAGAAAGAGCTATATTTTGTGATGAAAAAAGTCAAAATGGGATATCATAGTCCCATTGTGAGATATAAGCTACAATGCGAGAAAAAAAAGTCACAATTGTAAAAAAAAAAAAAATAATAATAATAATAAAATAAAATAATAATAATAATAAAAAAAATTCGCAATTGCAAGAATACATAGATTGACGATCAATATGAAGACATAAAACATTTGCAATTATAATAAATTAATTAATTGATTTTTTTTTTGATTTTGCGGTAAAATGCAACTGGGACAGGTTTGTGAGGTTCACTAACATAGATAACAGTAAAAAAAGGTGAAGACTAGCCTATATTTCCGTCAGTTATTCAGAGTGAGTGTTTATTCTTAGATCTGAGGTATGGGACAATTAGTTATGCATGCTTTCCAACCATGGAAACGGCCAATTATTGTTGTGCCAACGCAATTTCAATCCATTAAACAAGCCGCAAAGGGATGGTCATTTTCAACAAAGTAATGAATCGATAAACCGGAGCTGCTCACCGCATTCCAGAGACTCGTCAGAACCGTCTCCGCAGTCGTCATCATGGTCACACACGAAACGACGCGGGACGCAGTTCTGGTTCCGGCACTGGAATGTGCTCTCAGTGCACGTGTTGTTCGGAGCTTATTAAAAGACAGGAACAGGAACAAACAGGACGTTAGGTATGTGTTAGGATAAAAGGAGTAGAACATTACAGACACCTGAGATTTGTCTCAAATCCCCAATTATTTTGGTTGTGGCTCTGAAAATTCAGGGACAGCAGATATAAAGAAAATATTCTGGGTAGATTTGGCAGCTAATTTTCTAACAGTGGTGTTAATTAGTGTTTACTGTTGCAGATGAATTAAAAAAAATGAATAAATATATAAACTAATAAACCATTGAAGAAAAATAAATAATTTGACGAATAAAAAGCCTAGATTTTATTATTTATTGTATTTGAGAAATACATACAAAATAAGGAAAACAATGCATGACCTAAAATAAAATAAAATACATCTGTATTAAATATAATTAAACAAATAAACATGAATCCAAATCTAATATGTCCAAACTGACTGATGACTGGGATCTGGGCTGAAAACAGGAACAGGAAGTTGCTGGTTTTATGAGAGGAAATATTATGCTTGAAATTACCACAGCCAGCCACGGCTAGCTCATCACTGCCATCGGGGCAATCTCTCTCCCCGTCACACAACCAGTTCCTGGGTACACAAGCGTACGATCCTGGGCAACTGAACAAACCGGGGGCGCATGTCGTCGGGCCTGTTGAGAAAACAGAGTGATAAGGATTCATTTGTTTAAATAAAAAAGCTTCTCAAAGTAATTGAAAAAGTTTAAGCATTGTCTCAAAAACTTCTTTAACAATCTGTTTGTGTTTGACCTTTGAGAAACCTGAGGGTTTTTTTCCGAGCACATTTGTTAGGAGCACAGCATGGCCATAAATTCGCAACTATGATGAAACCGCAGGCCAATTTTTCTTCCCGCCTCTTTCTTGTTGATTTATATCCTTCCTCTCAGAGGGAGTCTTTCATTGTGTGGCCTAAATGCAAATGCTTTAGAGTTTTACCGCAAATTTCTTCGCTTTCGTCCAATCCGTCACCGCAGTCATTCTCCCCATCACAGAGCCACTGTTTGGCGATGCACTTGTTTTTCGAGCAGGCGAACTGGTTCCAAAGGCACGATGAATCTAGAGGGAAAAGTTTGAACTTTGATAATAAACCCACGGGAGGCAGTAGTGACATTTAAGGAACGGTACAAACAAAAATGTTGATTCTTTCATTATTTATGTTGTTTTAAAGCACATTTAGTTCTTTCATAGAACACAGCATATGATATTTTGTAAATGTTCACCTTGCTCTTTTTCCAATTAGAAGGGTATATGTGTAAACCTACTGTATATATATATATATATATATATAATTAAGAAATAATCAAGAAAAAGGTAATGCAAAATAAGTGAATGAATAATGACAGAATTGTTTTTGGAGGGAAAACTAAGGAAAAGAACATTTATACTCTATAATAAGCAAAATTAAAAAAGTGAATATCTATGAAATTCCTTTTACTTTAGTTCTATTATTGCAAACAAAATATGGCATTAACACAAAGCATATGACAAAAAAGCTAAGAAAAAGAGCGTTTATAGCTTAAAATAACCAAAATAAAACACAAAAAATTATCAAATTATTTAATGTTGTGTTCCAGAGAAGAAAAAGTCATACCGGTTTGGAACCACATGAAGATTAATAAATGATAACAGAATTAAAATTTTGACGGGAAAACTAAGAAAAATACATTTGTAAGCCGTAACACCTAAAATAAAACACATAAACAAATCTAAATATTTTATGTTATGTTCCAAGACAGAAAAATGCCATATGGGTTTGAAACGACTTGAATTAGATCCTATAATAAGCTAAATAAATAATGTACACGTCTATGAATACCCTTATATGTTATATGTTTGCATTTGAAAGCCAAATTGACTGCAATATCTGAAGAAAGTGGCCTCTAAAAGCCCTCTTCGTCCTTGTTGGGATTAGAGACTCAACTTTGGAAGGCGATCCTACTAGCAAGCACTTTTAAAGTAATTGTCCACTTGCATACGCACGCGAGCCACGGAAGGTGTGAGCAAATATGCCCCTATCAGCAGTCTGAAAGTTTGTTTGCTTGCGTTTGCCATCGATTTTGTGATATCTCTGCAAAGCCACCGGGGGCTGGAACAAAGACACCAAGGTCACCAAGAGAAAGGTTTTAAAAAGTGACACCAAAAGGGCTGAAGACAATAGGTAAATGAGGGTCATTCTTCAAATCCTGCCTTAAGGGAAGTCTCGAAAGAACAAATAACCGAAATGAAAGGTGAAAAAGCACCGGCGCATTCGTCAAGATCAAGGACACGGAAACAAATCTGTATTACTTCTGATTTTGGGTCAGTGAGTATGAGGTCGCTGCGCGGTCCAGAGTTGCGCTGGCTTCATGGGAGCTTCAGTCGCAGATCAGAGTTCTTGCTCAGAATAAGACGCTTTAAAGCGGAACCAAAAGGATTCCAGGCATGGGGTCGGAACAGAAGCAAAGCAGATATTGGTCGCAGCAGGAAAGCAGAACTTCCTAGAACTTTCTACTCTACAGTTCTGCTCACTTTAAAGGTACATCACAAAGTTTGAGATCTAGAGAAACATGAATGTCTATGAGATTAATAATTACACAACACGTCATAGCAAGATGTACGGTAGATGGAATAACCCTTCACCTAAAGCTGTACAGTAACTTCAGAACATTCATTGTGAAATATACTATTCTCTACTATTAAGAGAAATAGTCACATAGCAAGACTTGGTCCCAAATTGTGAGAAACAAAACAATCACACACACAAAAATTGTATTGTGATACATACAATAAAATTGCTGGATATATAGACATACTGTGAGATAGCAATTCTATGAAATTATGTATATATATATATATAATAAACCACTATGAAAATAAAGTCACATTGCGAGTCTTAAAGTTGCCGCTATAAGAAGAAATTAAGTCACATTGAGAGCCTTAAAGTTGTAGTAGAGTAAGATATAGAAATATTACCAAAAGAAGTCGATATAACAAAAAATAATAACAAGAACATGGGAGATTTGAATTAGCAAATTGCTAAAACTAAAGCGGAATAAAGTTGCATTATGAGATATACAATATAAGCAGTATTGGGAGATATACTGTGATGTAAAGGGTCAATTTTAGAAAACAATGTTGCTATAATGAGAAATTAAGTCACACTGTGAGATTTTGTCATAATTTTAGTTAATAAAGTCACCATGGCTATAGTTATATACTCAATGAAAAAAATTATGTCAATGAAGTCAATGAAGATATGAGACAATGAGAAATGAAGTCATAATTAGGAGAAATAGTGGCATTACTGAAATAGTGGAGATACTGTATAAGTGGCAATGCAAGATATATAAAGTAATATTGTGAGACAAAAAGTTAAAGTTAAAGAAGTTATTAAAGAAATATAAAGTTGCACTGCAAGACATAATGTCATGCTGCAAGATACAGTTATAGTATAGTATAGAAATAGTATAGTATTGGAAATGTTGCTATAACAAGAAATAAATTCACACTGTGAGAAGCAAAGTTACATTTTCAGGTTCAAAGTCATCATGTGAGATTTGCAAATTTTGAGCAATGAAGTCATAATTACAGAAACAATATTGCATTGCGAGATCTAAAGCAACATTGCAAGATATAATCTAGCGCCAATTCTGAAACTTCTGAAAGAATTCTGGAATTCTTTCTCACTAAAATGAGAAATAAGGTCACCATGGATGCCAAAAAATTACAAATTGTAAGAAAAAATAAATTAAAATAACAGCAAATCCGCCTATAAAAAATTATTAGGTAAGGTAAGGTAAGGTATAAGGAGAAAAAAAGGTTCACACAAAGTTTTAATTACATTTTGAGAATTACAAGAAAAAAAAACAACGTTTTTTGAAAATAAAAATACAGAGTCAAAAATGAGACTCTTCATTAGTTTTTTTGTTTTTACCCTGAAGTGAAAACGAGTTTTAACAAACTGCACTCACATAAAGTACCAGCTTATCAGACTTCTACAATAACTCTTCTGGAATTTGAAACAAATAAAACTAAGAATAGACAGGAAATTGAGCATAACTTTTATTTAAAAGCATAACTGTAACTCTGTACAGCCAGGAATGTAAAGCAGCTAAACTCTCACATGTAGCACTTACCACATACTAGCCGTGACAAGTGGATCAATAAAGCAAAATAGCACTTCCGTTCTAATGTAGATGCTGCTGCGTGACTTGAATATAAATAAAGTGTTCAGACGTGAATATATTCATTATTCACAATGTGTCTGGCAGGCCTGATCAGTTGAAATGTATAGAAAGGTGGTGCTCACCGCATTGAAATTCATCTGCTCCATCCTCACAGTCTTTCTGTCCATCGCACAACCAGACGCTGGAGATGCAGTTTCCACTGGGACACGCAAAATGGCCGTCCTCACACGTATGGATTGAAGAAGCTGAGAGAAACGTCAAAATGAAGACAATAAGGGTTTAGAGAAACTTCTGAAGTTCTTACTTTCAACAATTACCAAAGGGTTGCTAGGTTCACCACTATATCAAGAAAAAAAGAATGAGAACATCATGTAAACAAATCAATTGTATGACCTCTAAATGTCTACCTCAACTTCGGTTATCCAATTTGCTATCTGAGTTTTGTATTTGTGTTCGGATTCTGACTTTTCAAGGTTGTTTTGTTTTTTAGTTTTTTTTCCCCAGACATTTAAAGAGAATCAGTGCTTTAACTTACCATCACATATTTGTATTTTGTATTTTTGCCTTCAAGACTTGCAGGAAACATCCTATGTTGAAATTTTGGAACCGTAAATGGGTGTTTACAGGCACTTTTATGTCCCTGGGCATTGATTTTTATTAAAACATTTTTCTTTGCTGTGTAAAGACTTTAAAACTGTCTACCAAACGCTTTAATATGGTATCATTCATAAGATATATTTCCTTCATATATTATTTTGTTTTACCATTTTCCAAGACCAAGTTTGAATCTTAAAATATGAAAACAAAACAAAAACTAATTAACTATGATAATTGAAGTAAAAATAAAAAATAAAACAATGTATACACGTAAAACAAACATACATGTATACAAATACATGTTGTAATAAACAAAAATAAACAATCAAACATTTAATTGTTGTCTAATCAAAATTATGTATTATAATTATTAATAATTAATATTATTATTATAATTATATTATATTATTGATTGATCAATCAATTTTAATTTAAAATGATTAAACCTGTGGCTTGTTGATGCTACAGTTTCGTTAACACACATTTTGACATGTATAAAGATGGATGGATGGATGGATAGATAAATGGGTGCATAGATAGATAGATAGACTAAATGAAACTTAGATGATAGACAGATATATAGATACAAACATACATACTAACAATAGATAGATAGATAGATAGATAGATAGATAGATAGATAGATAGATAGATAGATAGATAGATAGATAGATGGACACTGTTAGATATGTTAGATGATAGATATTTAAATATTAGATAATAATTAAGTTCATTTTCATTAAGATTAAGGAGAGCACCTTGGCACATGTGTGTGTGTGTGTGTGTGTGTGTGTGTGTGTCGTCAGAGCGAGGGATAGAAAAAGTGGTGTGTGTGTTTGTTGTGCTATTCCCCTCGTCTCTCTCCCCCACTGCTGGCTGTTGGAGCAGCTGTCGAAGTGGAAAGGAAGGACTAAAGGGCATGGACCTGTTTGAGCTCATTTATAACAAGGTGCATCCTCGGGCAGTTAGTGTCCCGCTGTCCTCTGTCTTAAAACACTTCCTCATTACTTCACTTCCAGTACAAGTCAATAACTTCTGAATGAATAACGCATACTGAAATGTGGAATGTCACACTTAAGGACGGAGAGGGTATACTATATTGTATAATACATGGTGCACACTGTATTTGCTCACATTCTATACCTTACAGCCTGTATAACAGTTACTACACAATTTGAATGACTCTGCTTAAAATGTCACCCTTGACATTAAACGTTTAGGTTAATAGTTGGTTTAACATTTGTATTGTATTAATGTGGTCTGAATCTGTCCATTTTAAAATGTACAAAAACACATTGACTCTAGTCTAAATATACTAATTATGCAATATATTATTATAGGTTGACCATGCGTGCCATTTTCCCCGCTCTTGAGGTACAAATAAAAGCAATATAGAAATCCTGTCTGGGGGAAAATGACATGTATGGTCAGCCTATATTATAATTGCTTAGCTATACATGTTAGCATGAAGCTAAGCTAACAATGTGGGACGTAAAAAAAAAGTCTCTTAACTTTTCTAGTCTGGCAAATGAGACCTTTTTCTGTGAACTCATCGCATTCTGAAATTTCCTAGAATTGGACTAAAATGAGGTACAGTAACTTTGAAATCGTCATTTGTTCATTCAATCTTTAAAATGCACGAACATATGAAGCGCTTCATTTTTGACTTCTCACTCCTCTTTGAGGACCATTTAAATGTGAAGCAGGCTTTGATCTGGATTGAATTGTTTGGCCACAATAAACCATTCCAGCTCCTCCGTAAGACCCACGCACTCCTTCCTGAGCCCTTTCCTTCCTCTTGGAGGACTGTCAGAATGGCAGGAACTCACTATTTTGTTTTCTTCCCTAAATCCTTTTTGTATTGACATCCTTACACACACATACACACACACATGCGTTCTCCTCAGACAGACTGGATTCAGTCGGCTTAAAGCCTTTGTGTGTGTGCTGTAAGGTACATTGTGTCAGAACTGCGACTTTGCAAACCTAAAAATAATGTCTAAAAAATGACTAAACAACTAACATTTATCAACATCAGTCATTAGTAATTGAGGTGAAAATGACCCTTTTTAACTCAAAGTGAGCACCAAGTTGTTGTTTCTGTTGTTGTTTACGGATACAATCGTTTTTCATTTTCGATTAACATGGATGAAAAAGTTTTTGGTCAAAGCATATCCTCATGTAGTAAATAAATCCATGTTCGCTTGTTGGAAGGATCCCTTTTTTAACTTCTGCAATCCTGACATCTACTGGTAGAAAAGTAACACTAGTTTTAACGGCCAACAATACTTTTAGATTCTGTAATAATTCCCCCAAAATAAATACAATGCCTAAAAATTTGGCAGTTTTTAATAGTTTATTGTATATTCGTAGGTCTATGATTAATTCCCCTCATACTATAACAACAGTCACAACAACAATAAACATCTTAAAATAAATAGCATAGCTTTCAGATTTAATACATTTTAGCTTTATAATCACAAATACCTCTTCTTAAGCACTTCATGACTGGTTTTCAGTGATCTGCTGACAAATGTAGATACAATTAAATAGGTCTAGTTGCAAATTATATAGTAAAGGGAGGAGCCTAATCATTCACTCATGTCAATCGTCATTACGAGCCTATATAAGATGCATTTATTGCACTGTCCCAACGTCAGTTCAAGCCCTGGGTTAGAGTCTCCATTGAGAACAGCAAGCCAAGTTTGTTCACCATTAACCATCAAGATTGGATGAGCAGACAAACTCGTAAGAGAGCTTGTTATACATGTGTTTTTCACTAGGTGTCAGCAAACTCACATTTTTATTTATTTATTATTATTATTTGTAATTAAATTTTTTGTACAATATATTACATCTAATGGATTAAAATATCTCACCATAATACTTATTTTAAAAAAATATATATATATTTATTTTAAAATAAAATGTCGCAATTCAGTTTTCCAAATCATTTTTACAAATCTAAGAACCTGAAACTAATATAAAGTAATATTAGTCATTTTATACAATACAAACTAAACAATAACTAAATATATATATATATATATATATATATATATATATTTGAAAAATATTCGTTTAAATATATAAAATACATTAAGCATTGACCTGTTTTATTTTATTATAATTATGTATATATATATAAGTTTCATGATGTGTTCCTGATATGCACATG
The DNA here is from genome assembly GCA_032357475.1 of Enteromius thamalakanensis. Taxonomy (NCBI): domain Eukaryota; kingdom Metazoa; phylum Chordata; class Actinopteri; order Cypriniformes; family Cyprinidae; genus Enteromius; species Enteromius thamalakanensis. Next base: position 5,204,782 of record JAUCMT010000053.1, read on the forward strand.
GGCTGTCTTTGCATGCGGTGTTGTGAAGTGACTTTATGAACTGGTGTCTCCATGCTTCTGCTTCCCTGTGTGGGAGGAGTTCACACAGATTTGTATTCCTCATGCACACGCACAGACAGCAGCAGCAGAAGCAGCTTCAGTGTGAAGCAGAGCACAGCGGGGAAACCTCCATCTACTCTCACTGTCGACTTGTTTTTATCACCACTGAGGAAACGCCTCGCTCCCTGACCTTACTGTCTTGGATTTATGCTGCGTGGTAAAGAAATTTGATCGGACTATTCACTAACATACAGAGGAGATAAACGGAGGTCTGCGGTCTGCAGCACAGCATATCATCTGAAAAAAAAAAAAACAGGAGGAGAACCCAACGCCCTTCCCAGACCGACCATGCATACCTGCTTGGGTTGATGTGTGATGGAGATCAAGTATGCAGTTATGGGTTTGCATGGATAAGTATGGACCGTTGACACATTGAGGTGCCTCTCCTGTGTATGTTTTTTTTATTGGATCATAACCTGGTGGTTTTTCAAGACATCAAGCTTGGAAACTAAATAACCAATGAATCGGGAGCCAGGAAGCCTCAAGCTGGTCTTCAGATGCATGTAGATGCAAGGCTGCTATGTGATTTATTGATTGTCATACATTCATCGTAAGATGGGAAACGGTTTCTCCAACATTGCTGCATTCCAGTCCCTGCACATTGTGATGCTCGGATTGGATTCGGCCGGTAAAACCACTGTACTGTATCGGTTAAAGTTCAACGAATTCGTCAACACCGTTCCAACCATTGGCTTCAACACAGAGAAGATCAAACTAAGCAATGGCACCGCCAAAGGCATCAGCTGTCACTTCTGGGACGTGGGTGGGCAGGAGAAGTTAAGACCCTTGTGGAAATCTTACAGCCGCTGTACGGACGGTATTATTTACGTGGTGGACTCCGTAGACGTCGACCGACTCGAGGAAGCCAAGACGGAGCTGCATAAAGTCACCAAATTCGCGGAGAACCAAGGAACTCCTTTGCTGGTGATCGCCAACAAGCAGGACCTCCCTAAATCCCTGACGGTCAGCGAGATCGAGAAACACCTGGCCCTCCATGAACTGAGTCCCTCCACTACGTATCATGTCCAACCGGCCTGCGCCATCATTGGCGAGGGTCTCCATGAAGGAATGGACAAATTGTATGAGATGATCGTCAAGAGAAGGAAATCTCTTAAACAGAAGAAGAAACGATAGACGGTTACACATTTGTAGAGACTTTAAATAGATGGTTCACCCAAAATACTCTGTCATTTACTCACCTTGGGTTGTTTCAAACCTGTATGACTCCTGTTTTTGTCCTTACAATGAAAGTCAATGAGGTCCAAAAGAAACATTTGGACCCCAATGACTTTTTTTTTAATATCTCATTTTTGTCTATTTTAGAAGAAAGAAAGTTATACAGGTTTGGGACGACGTGAAGGTGAGTAAATGATGACTGATTTTGGTAAACTAAATGTTGCCATTAAAGACATGATGGGTTTTGCCTTGGTGTGCAGTATTTGGTAACACTTTACAGCAGCTTTCAATAATATCAATTAATGTACATTTATAGTGTCCGAAATAATTATATTTGAATCTACACAAACTGTTCAAGATGAGGGATTAAATACAAAGTAATATAAAAAGTTATATATGCTTTTTCTCAACAACTTTGGCTAAACCAATGGCATTAGGTATGGGCGGGGCTGTTTTTTTGCCCAATTGATGGCTGATAAGTTGGAATGATTGGAAAACAATCATTATTTTAGCGATTTTATATTTCAGTTTCGGTTACACACTTTAAGCATGTTTCTTGTTAAAGATATTATTGAAAGCTACTATTAATTGTTACTATGGATAAAAAAAGTGCTAAATAATATGCTTACATATAGAACCAAAAACGTAAATGGTAAAAAAAAAAATAAAATAGTACTAGACAATAATTTAAAATGCATTAAAGTAAAAAAAATAATGGGCCGGACCCATGTTGCTGCTTGATATTAACTCCATAAATATTGATAATAATCGCTAGCCTGTGCTTTTAAGAAACCCTATAAGAAGAGTACTTTTGTTATGAAATAATTTCTTAAACTGAATGCCCACAAGCACCTGTATGTGAATTTAAACGATTATTTTGTACATTTATTATGCTCTTCTTGTGTGATTAGCTGTGCATTTAACCATAAAATTCCAGCTGCATCAGCACAGTTTGTTTCCCCTGTTTTTATGTCTTTCTTTTTAAAATTCAGTGCCCAACAAGCCTGACCTACAGTATGGATGCTTGTTTTCAACAATAAAACAATTCTGAGGAAAATAAAGAACCAGAACTGTGAGATTCCAAAATTATGAGATATAAACTTAGAGTTCTGAGAAAAAAAACACCAAAAGTGCAACACGGAAACTCAAAGGTATACACTTTTTAAGCCAGAATTGCAAGAATTCTGTACAAATTGTGACATGTAAGTTTGACTCTGAGAAAAGCCAAAATAGTATGCTCAGCATTCCGAGATGTAAGCTCAGAATACTAAGGGGGAAAAAGGCAAAATTGCAAGATATAAACAAATTTAACCCATAATACCCAGATATATTGTTTTGCTTAAATGCTACCTTGAGCTACAATCAGAGGTTGCTGTGTTATGAAACCATGTAGTGAAATGAAGACTATTTATGCACATGATGCCAAAAATATTCCAAATAAATGATACTGAACTATACATAACATGTGTAGCATTTTGTTGGTGTGCAACCTGACCTAAACACTTGTTTGAAAAGTCAGCATCCAGCACTATCACGAGGCTGTTTTCTGTAATTAAAGTTGCCGTTTGGTACAACAGCCATCACCCATAATTCCCTGAGCTGTCAGATCTACATGATTTCACAGCGCTGGACGACGTAAATCCCTTTGATTTAGCTCCAGGCTGGCCAAGGCCCACACGTGCGTGCGTTTGAGCGTGGCGCACTCTCGGGACCGGGATAATGACCTTTTAGTGCTCAGCGAGATTGAAAATGGATATTAATAGGAGAATTTAGCCATTGTGTAATTAGAATAAGCCACAGTGGGCTGGAGAAATCCCTCTGATGGGGGTGTGACGAGGGCCTAAAGGCACGCAACACAACACCTGCTGGGTGGGTATAAACAGATGTGAACACATACAGTGTACACATAGAAAAAAAAAAAAATCTTTTACTAGGTTTTTAATGAGAATTAGCTTAATTTTTAAATGTTTTAAAGACACTTTTGCATGCAAGATGTGTCATGCTACACTGTGCTGTTTTTTTACAAACTCTCTTGCACTTAAAAAAGAAAAAAAACACTTTTAATCCTAAAGAGCCTTCTGTGTTTATTTGGCAAAAAGGAAAATGCAACTTTCAGAGAAATATGTAAACATTAAAAAAGTTTAAAATGATTTTGAAAGAAGTCCTTATGCCGTAATAATTTGAACAAAAACACAAATAATTTTATATATTTTTATATTTTAATTTAATAATTTTAATTTGGTTCTCAATTATTAATAATGTTTTTTATAAAACGGTTTTACTGCCTGTTTTTTGTTTGTTTTTTAAATATTATCACAAATTAAAATAACTATTTACTATTTGATTATATTTTAAAATGTGAATTATTACTGCCATTTAGTGCTTAATTATTAATATTTCTTATAAAACTTTTTTACTGCCTAATATTTTTGGGGAAACTGTGATACATGCTTGTTTTGTTTCTTTTTAAGTATTTGTCCAAAAAACATGTTTTCTATAAAATGTAAATTACCCCATAATTTGGTGCTTAATTATTATTAATAATAATAATAAAACAGCTTTTACGTCCTATTTTGTGGAATTATACATTATACTTTCTTTATACTTAACACACACAAACACACAAACACACACACACATTTATATATATAAACATATATATATAATTTTAAATGTCCTTATTTACTGTCACTTTTGATCGATTTAAAAAGTATTACTTTTTAATGGTAGACTATGATGTTTTTTTTTTAATAATATTTAGATTTGAATATGTTCATTTCAGTAATGTTTTTAAATATAATAACATCAGTGTTTTTCATTTCTAATCATAGTAATATTCTCAATTCTGCCAATTTTACTATATTTTTTATTCTTGACAAACATAAGAGACTTAATAGAAAATAAAGAAAAACTTAAATACCTTCATCTTTGTACAAAAATGTTTTGAAAAAAAGGTATGAAACCAAACTCAATACAAGACGATCCTGAACTAGACTTTTATTTTTGCTTTTCATCATCCCAGACATCCTCATTTGTCATTGACCCATAAACCAATATAGCTGCTATATCCGAACTGCTTCATCTTTTTGACAATCGCAGTAAGTGTGCACCATAAATTCAGCCACATTAATTACCCATCATCTAAATGAACCCATGGCCTTGAGTGTGAAATTCTGGAGCGGTACGTCACAGGATGAAAGACTGGCTCTGAATAATCCAAAAACCCACCGAGGCCACAGGAAAGATGATACAGATAACTCATCTCACAGCACCTTTCTAAAATCCCATGCTGTGGGAATGACAGGCTTTTTTTGGAGCAGGTAATGGGGTCCTATAAATAGAGCTTAATAATTAATGTGGCACCCACTAGAAAGCCTAAGAAAGGCCAGAAAATGGGACGCTCAGTGACGATTGAGCGGTTACTATTGGACAGTGCGTGAGTTTTTTCCAGTGAACTTGCTGTGAATTGGTCATATTCTGTTGTCTTATCATGCATAAAGGCAGGGATTACTCATAATTTTATTTATGGAAATGCAGATAAGGAAATATCTCTGTTCCCAGGGAAACTATGTGATATGATCAGTAAACAACACTCAAACAAGACTCATGTCAAGACTGCTGCCAGCGACCAGCAGAGAAATAGAAAAAAAAAACAATGATAGGTGTAAAACATTATTTGAATGTATTTTTACCATGTAAACTTAGTTCCCAGTATAATATGTGCGTATGTTACATTGTTTGCAAATATTTTATTGCACAGATTATGGTTTTTAATGAATGGTGAATAAACAACTCAGTCTCACGGCAATTCATACATATTTTACGAGGCTAATTTATATGACCTCACTCATATGAATTTGTTTTTGCTAAATCGTACATATTTTACGAGTTGCTAATTCGTATGAATTGGTACGACTTATACCTAACCCCGCCCCTAAAAATACTCGTCACTGGGGTTCAGACAAATCGTACGAAATCGTAAGATTGAGGTTTATATCAATTACGATTATATCAATAAGTGTTAATGCAATTAAGGTAAAACAATTAAATACAATTATTAATTAAATAAATTAAATTAAATTAAAAATATATACAATGAATATGTGACTTTCAGTAAAATAAAATAATAGTAAATAAAATACAAATCAAAATAAAATAACAAATGAAATCAATGTAAAATAATGTCATGTAATAGAATAAAATACAATTAAAATAACAAGTAATATAGAAAAATAACAATTTGTTTACAATAACATTTATTATTCTGTGCAAATAAAATTTAATACATGCAAGACAGACAGAAATACAGTTTGCTCTACACAAACTGCAACTACTATAATATCTAAAAATATATATTTCATTGCTTCCACTTTCTTTAATTATATACTAGACATTAATATATACAATCACATTGTTGTATTGCATGCAAATCGTATGTTTTTATGGAGCCTATTTTAAACTGCTAAAAGTAAAATGCAAAATGGCCACGAAGAAGCAGGGGGAAATATCTTTTGCGTGTTTGAAAGAAAGAAAAAACGAATATCTATTTGGGTCATATTGAAGGATTTGTCTATTATTAAACCCTGTTTCCCATTCGCCTCTATCCCGGTTTTCTGGGTGAATCCATGAAGCTTTCAAAACACACCTGGAGAAGCAGCTTTTCAGTCTTTGTGACTGAAATATTTAGGAGTTTGTTACCCGTCGTGACATGCCTACTCGTGATTGCCTTTTTGTACGACACCTGTTTTCACCGCTCTTTGCCTTCCATTTTTAATCTCTTTCTAACTCCTTGTTCCCTCTCCTCCAAGCGTTGTGTTTCTTTGTCCGCTCACCCACTTTTAGACTCGTCCTTCTGCAGCTAAATAGATTTAAATAAGTGGAGACGTCTACGGTAGAGGAACAGATGCTCTCAGAAAAGAGGTAAAGCCCTCTAGAGAAGTAGAGAGGAATGTATTTATGCGTTTACCGTCTCTCTCAAACACACTATAGTGGGTCACATGGGAAAGCTGATGGTTCACTGGTCAAATGAACTTAAATGGGGCCTGCTAGAAAAGGCTTCAGCAAATGGAGCAATCCATGGTAGCAGTGATATTACACAGCGCCCGAAACAGTCCCCAGCATTTTCAGGTGCTTCGTGATATAATTGCGCCTGCTGCAGCCATGGTATGACAGCAAAGCTCCATGATTAACCATAACAGCTTGAGAAAATCACAACTTTTCATTTACCGTCAGTCTTAGTACATGATTCAACTACAAAAGAGTCAAACGTTAAAAAGGAAAGCTATCAAAACTCGTTGGTCATTTTTGTGCGAGATGCTAACGGTCTAATCAGATTCAATGATCTACGCTAAGCTAAGCTAAAAGTGCTACCGCCAGAACTGGAGATCGGCTAAATGGATATGGAAATGGTAAACCTTAACTAAAAAGTAAAAAGTGGAGTGCTTTAAAAGAAATAGTTCAAGGGCCCTAATCTAGTGTAAAATAGTAATAATAAAGTTATCATTATTTACACGCAAGTTTTTCGTTTTTTCAAAAGTTTATTTCATATTGTTTATACAATAAATTATTTTAGATTTGATCATGTTTAGTAATATACAGTATAGATTACAAAATAATGACTAAAATAGATTTACGAAGCTCAAAACTCATAAATAATACAATTATAAAATGTTACAATTACCTAAAAACTAAATTTGCATGGGGACGTTTTCATAATCTTTCCGTTTTCATAATTTTCCTTCAAAACGTACTAACTTTAACTAACTGAGAAAAAACAAAATCTCTTTTCTCCTGATGTAACCAAGATCACACTGAACATGGCAGTGTAATATTATCCCATAATATAATACATGCACTTTTCACAGTCACTCCCGATTTTTGCCTCTGTGGCTTTTCTTCGACTTTTATTGTTGTGCAGAAACTGATATCTTCCACCTAAACCGAAATCTATCATTCTCCCTTCTGTTCCTCTGCCCTACTTTCTCACAACTTCTTCACCCACCCACCCCCTCTCACCTTCCTGTCATCTCTTTCATCCGATGCATCATTCATTTCTGCGCTCATGGATATGGAAGACGCTGCTTTGCCGCCGTGTTTGTTTACCGCACATTGTTGAGTACTGATTAATCCTGCTTAGTAGTTCAATGCCATCAAGTCTCTCTCTCTTATGTTTATCTTCTCATCCTGTGTGGGTGTTTTTAGCATTCAGGCCATTTAAATCACACCGTCTGGATTAAGTCTACGGGAATGTGTCGTATATGCTAACATCAGTGCTGTCTTAAATATACAATGGCGCTTTCATGTGTTGTTGTCAGTGCTGAGCTTCCAGGGGATTTGTGTTTTGTTTATGGCGCACTGTGCTGCGCCTCGGGCCTTTGTGCTGAAAAAGTCAAATCAAAGGGCATTGATTGGGCGATGAGGTCATATGACACTAGCATCACACTGTGCCAACAATCCAATATCAGAAACCTTGGTCACAAACTGTTTCCAATGTATAGTGGACAGACAGGCAGGAAATCAGAGTGACTAGATAAACATAAAGATAGATAAGAACCTGTCCTAGACTTTCAGGCAGATTGATAAATAGACACTTAGATGGATGGACTTCAAAATGCTACTGGCTCTTTTAGTCTCATAATTCCACATATGCACAGCTTTAGAGCAAGATTATTTAAGTCTGAGATTTTGTGAATCACGATGACTTCTGACCTGTAATACCCAGCCTCAACAGACTAGGGATTAAACGTTAACACCAGTTTAACATCTGAGTCATTTCAGCTGTTTGCCGAGGCTTAAAGAAAGTCCTAACTCCCAACGCAAGTGTCAGGACAGAAATTGAGTTCTCAACAAGAAGGTAAATATTCACCATATGGACATCAGTGGATACCACTGTGTTTGTAAATTTGTTCTAACACAAGGAAGGCAGAACATACTGCTAAACAAATTAGATGTTTTGTGTTCCTGTCAGTGTTTTATGGTGCCCTAAAGAGTTTTGGTCAACCCTATTACTGAGACAGGCCATTAAACTTAGAACTCTTTGTTACGTAACATACTAGGGACAGGCTGCAGCTCACTGCTGTCCCGCGAGGTCACTGACATTTGTTCTCAACAGCACTGTGTGAAAGAATTTCTACAATTTGTAGACAAACAACTCCACATTATCTCTCTATAAAAGCCTAGCAATCCCAAACCATGATACCGACCGAGAACAAGAAGGTTACTCTCCAGCATTGAAGGTTACTATTGCATTACTCTATCAACGGAATACTCTACTTTTTCCAACCTGGTCTTATAAAAATATGTACCTCTGTGCACTTTTTGTGCAACACACATTTCTACGAGCATCAGTGATGCGCGGGTCAATGTGTAAACAACCCGAACCCGACCGACGTTGTCAACTAACCCGCCCGCAACTCGGA
>JAUCMT010000053.1:5215315-5234165 GCA_032357475.1 Enteromius thamalakanensis
TGAATGGAGGGAATGTAAAATGACGAAATTAAACTTTTGGTTATCAATTCAGAGACGGTCTCTGTAGTCAAGACGACAATGATCACTGGAATCAGGTGACCCCAACTAAGCAAGCCAGAGGCGACAGCGGCAAGGAACCAAAATCCCATCCATGGCAAAATGGGGAAAAAAGGGGAGAGGAGCCTCCGCTGGAGGTTAGATAGGGCTTTTTTAATAAATCAATGAACCTAAAATGGTTGAATGGGAGCATAGAATACGCTACGTGACCAAGGAGAAGTGAAAAGAAATGCTGTGCTGGTGTCAGAGTGATAGCAGGTTGTTGAAAGGCAGGCTGAGGAATCTGGTCCTCGTGGAGGAAGGCAGCGAGGATGTGTTTTTGGTCGTGCGATTACGAAGAATGCCCAAAAGTGGGAAGCAGGGAAATGAAAAGCTGGGAGAATTTATAGTGAAGGGAAAATGATTTGATTGGGTGCGAATGAACAAGGGATGATTAGGTAACGGGTTATCAGCTGTGTATGATTCAGCTGTGTATGACTCGTACAGCGATCCTCTCGAAATTATGTTATTTTGCAAAAACATTAACTTAAAAGTTAAATGTCAGACCACTTAAAAATCTAATGAAAATGCTTTAAATTAAGTCAAATTGATTTTAATATACCCTAAATGCTTTAAATAAAGTCAAACCATTTTTAAACAAATCAAAATGCTTTTAAAGCAATCAAACTACTTTAAAGCGAATCAAAATGCTTTAAATGAAGTCAAACCTGTTTAAAGCAAACCCAAACACTTTAAAAGCAGTCAGATCACTGTAAATCAATACAAAACACTTAAAAATAAAGTCAAACTTCTTTTAAGAAAACCAAAATGCTTTAAATAAAGTCAATTTACTTTAAAGCAAATCAAAGTCATCAAAAGAAGTCAGATCACTTTTAAGCAAACTGAATTAACCAAAATTGTTTCAGTAAATTGTAATATATAGTATGAAAGCACAGTGATCATCGCTATAATAAATATATAAAAATACTATCATAAATAAATGACAGTGTAAATGCATTGATATTAAAAGATACTTGTGCTATTGAAATGAGAATATAAACCCAGTGGTAGTGTGAATGCAAACCAAGTTCATTTAAAAAGGTGTGAGTCTGATTCTAAATTAAGCTAAATTAGATCTTGCTCCATTTTTAAGTCCAGTAAGAATGCAAAACTGGTTTGATTCTTACAAAAAGGAGATAATCAAGTATCACTGGCTACAGGTGAATAAAAGCATATGTATTGAGAAGTATTTTGTTTATTTATTTCCAAAAGTAAATGGTTCTAGAAGCATTTAGATTCCTGAGTTGCTGGCAAGAGTACATCTTTCGTTGGCCTTCACCCACCGAAGCATAGTGATGCCAAGATCTGTGGTTTGTGCCGTCTACATTATAGATGTGTATCTGCATTAAAGTTTAATGTTGTTATTTAGATGCTCAAGCAAGGCAAGAATTCAAGAGCTCTATTGATTGATGGACTACATCTCTTCATGGAGTCGGGCAGAATGAGATAAAAAAAAGAAAAAACCCTGACGAACACTGGATTGAGAATGGGTTTCAATTTTGAAAGAAGAAAAAATACCCACTGTTACAGTAAACTTCATCTGAATTATCCCCGCAATCATTCACTCCATTACAGAATCGGTGGTTGGCCACACAGCGCTGGTTATAGCACGATTTAAAGCCGTGTCTGCAGTTCCGGTTCTCTGAAGAATGATAATGCTAAGATTAGACATAGGACTATACAAAAACATGCATTAGAGATATTTAACAAAGTTAAATAAAAGAAGATGGAGACAGACAGACAGACAGATAGACAGATAGACAGATAGATAGATAACTACTGTAACTAACTGCAATGTAAAGTCTGGATGCTAAAACTATCTGAAAGAAGCTGCTTCATTAGAAACTCTGCTTGAGAAAGTAAAGACAGAGGAGGAGAGAGACAGAGCAGCAGTCATCCTGTCACATCACACACACTCATTACTTGTTGGCCAGGTTTCTCTAAGCTCGTCTTATTAGTCTGAGTCACAGGAGAACCGAAAGACCTTCTGTAGCTTCCTTCATTTAGTTTAGAGATGAAACCTGAGGACTCAAAGACAGCACCCTGCCTGATTGGGTTCTTACCGCAATACTGCATCTTCTCATCCGACCTGTCTTTGCAGTGTGCGATGCCGTCACATGTCAGTTGGTAATCGATGCATTCCCCATTTCCACACTGGAACTCAGAGTGGATGTTACAGGAGGAGTTCATGGCTAGAAGATGAGAGTAAAAGAGATTTGTAGAGCTGTGATTTGCTGCACTGAAGTATAGATTAGGGATGTGCTGCTGTGTTTGACACATAATCAGCTGAGGACAGACGTGGTAGTGTAGTTTTTTATTTTTTTACTGTGAATCTATGTACACAAACTTCAGAGGGATGTCTCCTTGGCCTGTGCATTATGTCCCCTGTGTTCTGTTCCATCTGATGCACTATGTCTAGCGGTTTGAACACAAAAACACATCTTTGTATAAGCCCCATAATCCTCTCCCAGTAGCCAAGTCCAGCGCTGTTGCAATCGCTGTTGAAAGTCACTGTGTATGGTGTCCGTAACCAATGTTTGTTAAAGTCACACAACTGTGTTTTTATTTTTTGCACTCACGCCCATCCGTAACAAAAATGTAAAGGGTGTTACAAATACAATCACTTGGCATTTACAGTGTAGCAAAATGAATTTGGATTTAAATCTGGAATACGAATTTAGTCAACAATGTAATCTACAATTCAGATCACAGTCTTGATTTAGGATCTATATTCAGAGCAAAATTTGGATTCAAACCTGGTTCAAAATTTGATACATTTAGAACAAACAGAATCTGAATCATAATCTGGATTTAGAATATTGATCATAATGTAAATCCAGATCGTAATCTTGGTATTGAATCTATATATTCGAAGCAAAGGAAATCTGTATTGCATTTTGGATGTGCAATTATATTTTACAATACAAATCCAGAATCTAAATCTGAACTAAATAAATCTGAATCAAAATGAAAAATTAACTTGGATTACAACCTGGATGTACAATCTAGATCAAAGTCTAGTTCCAAAAAGCACATGTAGTGTAAATCATAATCTGGATATAGAGTATAGTTCATAACCGTGATTTAGATCAGAATCTTTATTTAGAACTAGAGCAAGGGAAATCAGAATCGTGATCTGTATCTACATTTGTTTTTCATAATCGGGATCCGGAATTATGAACAATATTAATTAATATTATTTATAATCCATATTAAGAGGGGGAAAAATTATTCAAAACTCGTTCCAAAGTTATATATATATATATATTTAGAGAAAACAGAATCTGAATCATAATCTGGATTATCTAATCATGATCTAAATCCAGATCACAGTTATGATCTCAAATCTATACATTCTAAGCAAATATAATCTGGATTGTATTTTAGATGTGCAATTGTATTTTAGAATATAGATCCAAAACCTAAATCAGAACAAAATAAATCGGAACCATAATGTGGATTAAGAATTTATATTCAGAGCAAGATTAACTTTAGATTACATTTTGGATGTACAAAATAGTAAAAGAAAATAAAGAACGAATTTAACATATTTAAAACAAACAGAATCTGGACCATAATCTGAATTTAAAATATGGAATATAACCTGAATCTAGATCATCGTCTTTATTTACAGTCTATATTTAGAGAAAGGGAAATCTGCATTACAGTCTGGATCCAGAACCTAAATGAATCTGATGGCACACAATCTGGATTTAAAATATATTAAAAAAAAATGTCAAATGAAATTCATAATTTGTATAAAAATGCAATATGGCTATGCTATATAGATTACAATCTGTTTCCTTAATGTTATATTCATAGCAAATAGAATATGAATCATAATCTGAATTCAGAATTTGGATCAGATTTTGGCTTCTGAATTACAATCTCTATTCACATTATATTTTTATAATCTGGGTCCAGAACCTAAATTCTGACCAAAATGAACTGGAATCACAATCTGGGTTTGTAATCTACGTTAAGAGCTGCATGAGTCCCAGTCATGTGGATTTATAAATGATATGTATAATAATACAAATAACAATAAGCACAAGAATGCTGCACTAATAAAGTTTTTGGGCCACAGCCTCGCTAATAGGGTTACGCTGTAGTTTGTTTCATGAGCAGCAGAATGTTCTTCTCACTATGCTAAAAGCGGCTGTTCTGTCCCACATGCCCTCTGTTTCTCAGCTATCCGCCTCCAGACCTAGGGCACAGCAGACCTGAACGTGCACTCTGAATTTCAATCTAGAGTGAATCAACCACCAAACATTTTACATTCTCAAAACTTGCTTGTATCACCATCTTACCAAACACATAGGTCTGATATTATTTGGAATACGCCAGCATAGCCTCAATGCTAACAGATATGGACTTAGCCACATAACTAAAAGTATTGAGACATACTAGACCATTTTGGATGAGTGAAAATGAGTGAAAATGAGCAAGAGATACAGAGATAGAGGGTACAGGACTTACATACACATCTGTTATCATCCAGTAATATTCGTTCTCCACGACAAGTACAGTTTACCACACCAAGTGGAGTCAAAAGGCAAAGGTCATGGCACCCTCCATTATTCACGCTGCAGGGGGATGACTCACCTAAAAGTAATAAGAGAAATCCTTGGTAACAAATCACTCTTCTCAGTGCACTGGGACAAATCATGAGATTTACAACAGTTTGACAACCTTTATATCTCAAACATGTAGTTAAGAATTAAACCAGCAGGAACTGAAACTGTTATACACATTCAAAAATGTCCCTTTGTTTGGGTGCCATGTTTGAATGTATACAAAGTTGAGAAGGAGTGACAGAAAAAAGCAGCTTGGCAACATAATATATTTACTAAATATTCAGAACAAATGAAATCTGAATTATAATCTGGATTTAGAATATGAATCCTAATCTGAGTCTTGACCTCAACCTTCATAACCTTCAAAATAGTCAGTATTTAAATTCTGAATCTGAATCACAATCTCTGTTTAAAAATTTCAGAGCAAATTAATTTGGATTACAACCTGGATGTGCAAAGGTGTTCATAATCTATTACCAGAATTGCATATTTAGAGCAAATAGAATAGGAATCATAATCTGGATTTAGAATGTGAACCCTTGTCTGAGCATAACCCTCATTTCACAAGATCCTGGTAGACCCCGAGCCCTAGGGGATTAACCCCTATGAGGTGAGGGCTGGGTAGAGCTCAGTGTCTGGCCTGGTCACCGCTTGCCCCCCGAGAGGAGGGTGGGATGTGAATCAGCCTTGAGAGCCTGGAGGCGACGGCGGCAAGTGACAGACTCCAAGCTGGAGAAGGCCTTTGGGAGGAGCCTTGCTCAGCAAGGCCGGTCCTCCCCTGGCCAGTGGCAGAGGGATGAAAAGAACGAAGATACTAGGGAGAGGAAGTTGGTGGTATTTAAAGGGAAGAGTTAGGCTCTGATAGGATATTTAGGTAAATTGGAAGGAAGATTAGCGGCAGCTGACTGATTGTTTGTACGTGTTCCACCTGAAATTTGTTAATAAAACATTATTTGGAATTCCTTAATAATATGGATGCAAAACCAAAATTCGGATTAATTTGAATTAGAATCACAATCTTTGATTAAAACTCAAATCAAATTAATTGGGATTTACAATTTGGATGTACAAAAGGGATCATAATCTACATGTTTAGAGTAAACAAAATATGAATCATAATCTGGATTCAGAATGATCCTAATCTAAGACTTTGCCACAACTTTCATAACATTCAAAATCTATCAATAATCTGGATCCAGAATTTAACTAAACAATATGAACAATATGAATTTAAATCAGAACTGTAGTTTGAAATCAACTAAAAATCTAATTTCTGAATTGCATATTTAAAGCAAACAGAATATGAATCATAATCTGAATTTAGACTATGGATCCTGCTCTAAATCTTATTCAGAACAAAATGAATTTAATTTGGATCTATAATCTTAATCTGGTTCCAGAATTCTAGATTCAGTGCAAATGGAATCTGAATCATAATCTAGATATAGAACACAAATCACAGTCAAGATTTGGAGATTTTTGGCTCATTGTATCATAGAGCAAAGAGCACAAAACATGTTTGTTTGTTGGAACATAAACAGCATTACTGAATGCTGTGTGAAATATTTGTATTAAAATCTCACTGCCTTTCAGAACGCTCTATTTTATATGCGGCCTAAGGCATCCAATGTCTTTTAACACAATACATTTGGTCCTAGCACCACACACACACACACACAGACTCAAGACTTGAAGGGCACTCTTGCAGTGCCAGTCAGAGGGTTGGGCTCCTCAGCGGGTGTGAGTTTGAACTGTGCTTGGCACAGACGTTGGCGTGAAGCACGGGTCTCTGAACCGTGCCCTATCTACACACAAGCGGCTGCCAGACTCCAGAGCCGTGGGCCGAGCGTATTCCCCTGCACAAATGGTGAGGATTCAGATGAGTGCATTGGGCCAGCGTCTTTCACCGTAGCGACATGGGGCTTCAGTCCTGTGAGGCTTTCGCTTGGGATGGGGCTTTTAATAGCTTGGACTCTTCAGTGGCTGATTTCTGCTGGCCGGCAATTATAAAGGAATGTTTATTAGATGGAATAAAAGGAACTGCAGATGGTACATTTAAAGAGACAGTTAACCTAAAAAAAACATATATATATATATATATAGATATATATATATAGTAATTATGTTATTATATTTGTGAGGGAAAAAATCATGTGGCTTGGAACAGCATAAGGGTTCTTTGAGTTTGTTTTATTTTTGCTATGATTTAAAAAGTAATGCAGGGAATTATTTATAATTTCAGCACTTTATAGCTCCATTTGAGTGAATTCTCTTAATAGAGTTGTCTGTGCTATATAGATAGGAGGGACGGTGGCTACTGAGGTCCAAATCTCCTATGAGAGCCCAGAGATGAGAAAAATCGCAATTTGCGGTTTGGGATGCCAAGCATCTAAGCTGCCTCCATTAGAGTCCTTTGAAACACTGAGGCTTGAAGCGCAAACAAAGAAACGTCTGTATCAAGGCCAAGAAAGAAGCGAAGTGGAAAGTCTCCATTCTATAAATGTGTTACGTTCTATAAATTCTGCTAATTCTGTAAATTTCACGGTTCAGTTTGGTTTCTTCGCTTTAAAAGATTTACGCCTCAGGCACTTGAAATGCGGTGCACCTTGGGAGTTTCAACAGATGCAATTACTCAGCACGGCAGGTTTAAGTTTCGTGGTCAGGAAATACAAACGTAAAAGTCACCATGTGCACTAAACAGAATTTATGTAAATGTACTTCCAGCAGTGGTCAGGCTAGACTGGGTCTTAGTATTTTGAATGGGATTTAAATGGAGATTACAAAGATGGATTTGTTATATTAGTCCAGTGACAAATACTGAAGTGGGTCATTTAGATGTTTTTTTTTTAGTTCTCTACTTAAACTTATGTTGTTTTTTGGGGGGTTTTGCATTCCACTATTTGTGCATTCTATTTTTTGACAAAAAAATCAAGAGAAATTTTGAATTCTCATTTTATAAGAAATGGAATATATAGAATCTAAATTATAATCAGAATCTAAATCACAATGTTACTGTACAGTGTACAGAAAAAAATATATATAAAAAATTATTTATTAATTTATTTTTTGAACTTTATAATATATATATATATATATATACTGTATATGTATATATATATATATATATATTTGGAGCTATCTTGGTTAAAATACAAATTTAAAATATATATCATAATTTGTATCACGATTCTAATTTTGGTGTGAACAAGACCCTGGATCACAGTCTGCATTTCTAGTTCATAAATTTACATTTGTATCACAATTTATGTTTAAAATCTACAGTATATATTCAAAGGCAAACGGAATCTAGATTGTAGAATGGGTGTATAATATAGATCACAATCTGAATCCAAAATCTAGATTCAAATCAAAGGCAATCTGAATCACCACCTGCATTTATAGGATAAATTATACTTTTTTTGATTACGGATAAACTTAAATTTACAATTTATATATTTGAAGCAAAATTACAATATGGATGTAAAACATAATAATGTGAATCAGTGTACAATGCAGAAGCACAAACTGAATCCAAAATCTAAATTCAAATCAAAGGGAATCAGAATCACAATCTATAAATACAGTACAAATCATACATTTTAAATATAAATCACAAAAATTTTTCCTTTACCCTGGACACAGGATTTATTTTACTTATGGAAAGCTTATGGAAATATATCAGTCTGTAATTACTGAATAAAATATAAGTTTTGGAAAAAACTTGGTTTCGAGAGGATCGTGAACGCATAATTACCCGCGGCTGGCAGCCGATTTTCTAATCAAGCATGTCCAATCAATCCTCTTCACTTTACTATAAAATACCCCAGCTTCTATGTTCCCACATCTCACCTTAATCGCATCCCTCTTCCTCCCCTTCTCCACCCTCTCCCTCATACCTCACGCCCGGGGGGCAGACGGCACACGAGCCAAGCGCCGAACCCTCACCCTCGCTAGGGTTCCATTCCCTAGGGTTCGGAGTTCGCCGCTCTACCGGCTCGCTTAGGTTATATTACCAGGAAACATAAACTCTTGAAGTACCTTCTAATGATGTACAGTCATGCATTAATATGATTTGCCTTTGTATTTATAACATTGTGCTGATATGAGCCCAGCTTGTCCTGTAATACGTAGAATCAGCAAAGCACACTGTGACTACATTCAGCTTTATTTGACCCTCGTGTCAGAATGTGTTGATTTTGTTCCAGCTTCCTGTGCACCCATCAAAAAAAGGTCACAGTGACTTCTGACACATCTAACATCAGTTACTTCGCGTTGTGTTTGCTGTCATCCCAGACTAAACATCTCAGACACCTTGTGTGAATAATATAAACAACCTTTGTTTGACTAATACAAACAAGACTGCAAGACATCCACTACGTCAACCAAGAAACGTGTTTATCAGCTCTTTCTTGTTAAGACTCTCTTTGATTCAAGAGTTTCAGAAACATACTATAAAGGTTTGTTGACACAACACTTCACTTTTGATCTAAAAATGTTTGGTTTGAGTTAAATGTTAAAACAGTTGCGTCATGTGATGGAACAAAGGAAATGAATCACATACAGCTGTTGGTGTCATTGGAAATAGCAATGATTCCCATCGGTTGATGAGGGACGTCTGCGCGAAGGACTTTCGTATTGGCTCCGGTGAACTTATCAGAGCGGATCACCGCCCGCCTCGTCCAGTCAGACCAGAAGATGAAGTCTCTGTAAATTGCCAAGCCAAAGAACGTTCCGGGTCCTGATTTGACAATGACCTACAATGAATAATAATAGGTTTTACAAGAACACTTGAATAAACTAGCAGATTACAGATTAGCAGTCAAAAGTTTTTATGAAATAATATTTCTCATGACCTTAAAAACATTTTGAACTCCTACTTAACTGCCAGATAGCTAGCAAAACAGATAGATAGATAGATAGATAGATAGATAGATAGATAGATAGATAGATAGATAGATAGATAGATAGATAGACTATTCATAAATATTAGAGTCATCTTTAAAAATTATTCAATAACTTTGAAGCTCTGGTCATAAATAAATGAAAGCATCTCTCATGCTGTACAGAACAGTTCCATCAGGCAGTTTACTTTCAGCACAAAGGTGCACAGACCAAAATAAAGCACACTGAGTGTCTGTATAATTCACACAGACACACGGGCCATCCAGAGCTGTAGGGGAAGCTCCGTGACACCCCGAAGGACAGCCCTCCTCCATTATCCCCCACATTATAAATGATTAACCCAGATCTACAGAGAGTGTAAATGGAATCGCTGTCGCAACAGACACAGAGATACAGTACATCACACACGGCCTCAGGGAGGAAGGTAAGCTGTGTGAGAGGGGCTGTTCTTCACGTGCCTGAAGGAAATGAATCAAGTCAGAAACACTGAGATGGTAGAGATAGAAATGGACCAGGGTTCAAAACCCACACTCAACACACGCATGTAAAATTCGACCTTGAGTTAGTAATTAGATTTAGTCGCCACTGAAAACTTTCACTCAAAACATCTGATCCCTGAAAAACAAACTGTCATGACTTACTCAGTGGAAACTGTATCATCATAAGGTTTTAGTTTTTTTTCATGTATTATCATATTCATACTGTATATATTTTCACATATAGAAGACCATTTCCGCCACTCAATAAAAAATTTAAAAGGTTATTGCAACTTTTTATCTCACAATTCTGACTTATTTTCTCTAAATTGTGAGATATAAAGTCAGAATTGCGCGTTATAAAGCCAGAAATATAGATGCTAGCCATTGCGGGGCCAAGCCCATTAAGGCTATTTTGGGCTTATTTGAACTTTGAATTTTATTTGGATACTTTTAAATAGTGTATAGTTCCCATGGTTAAACACTGAATTTGTCAAATTTTCCAAGCAGTAGCCTTTTGATTCACATATCATGCTACTCATAAATTTTTGTTCATTTAGAAATCTGAATTTATTTTATTTAAATACTTTATTATTATTATTTTAAATAATTTTCATAATGTATTATTTAATTAATTTAATATTATTTATATAGATTACTTTGAAAAGTACAGTAGAGCATCTAGAAAAAGGAAACTTTTAAGGATTAATTTGCATCACAATGAATTTGTTGGTCTGGAAATGCGCAACGCGGGACTCGAACCCACGACCTGCAAGGTTCAGAGCCAGCGGCTTAGCTGAGTGCACCACTCAGAAAAAAAAAATATTATGTGTGGTTAGTAAGTTTTGCGAAAATAAAACTAGCTGACATAAGGTCATGTAACTCATACTGAATATTAATGCAGAGTACTGTAAAAGTACCAGTCTATTAGGCTAGAATATTCACTTCACAATGATGCAAAAATAAATCCACTTACTTTTTCAGAGAAAACAATATATTGATTTAAATTTTTAAAGACATGTTTTGAAAGCCTGTATGCGAGGGAGTGAGAATGGCTTTTAATATTCAGTGATTCTCACCTGAAGAGACAAAGACCCCTCCCCTAATGGCCCATTAAAGACTCTCAATGAGGCAGCAGGTAAGAAACAATATTAGATTGGAAAAAAACTGTAAAAGCTGTTTTTTAAATCATTTGTATTTTATTTACAAATCAGCATAAATAAAATATACATAATTAACGTCAAAGACACATTATTAAGCACACTGATCTAACTACAGAGATGTGAACAGACTTTTAATACTGAAAACAGATTCTGTTCAACAAGCGAAACCTCTGCATAATACCTGATATTACCTGATCATACTATATTAATTTCTTTAAAAATTATGTTTCGTAAAAATTAAAATAATGTTATCACATTTAGAATTTCTCTAAACAGTTTTCAATTATTTGTCAAAAAATTAAAAAGTAGATAGAAGGTTGCCATTCATTCTAGAAAACCTATGCCTTCCCCAACTCCACCTGTTTAGATCTGCTTATGATAAATTCATGTATATTATATATATATATGGGGTGTAACGATACGCATATTCATATTGAACCATTCGGTACGAGGTAGCCGCGGATTTTAAAGCAGGATTTAATAAAATGCTAAATTTTACAAAGCCCTCATGGCAAAGAACAGAAAGATTGTGACCACCTTTAGCTGAAGCACAACAGCAGCCCATGTGTTGAAGACACAATCTGTGCTGTCTGAAGATAACATGGTCACTCTCATCTTCCTGAACTTAAAAAAGAAAAACTTAAAAAAATGATTGAAATGGAGCTCGATTTAAAAACAAAATTGTTCTTTTCTTTCTATTAGTTTAGAACTACTACAATATTACATTTCATTTTTTATAAGGAACATTTGGTTTTGGTTATAATGGAGGTTTGGTTTTAGTTGCTGCAAAGAAGAAACCCCAGAAGATATGTGAAGCATAGCTCCATTGTTGTTCAAAGTAAAAAAAAAATAAACTAAAAAAAAACAAGATCATAAATTTATGTTAGTTTTAATGAATTTTTTTTTTTTTTGCTGTATTGAAAACATACCGTACCACTGATTTTTGTGAACTGTTACCCCCCTAATATATATGCTGTTTTATGAGCACATTCCACTAAAAACCATGCTTTTTTGTAGAACTCTCCAATACAATTCTATTGTTTTCTCAGTAAAAAGGGGCTGGGGTTCACAAGCAATCAATATAGCTTTAAAATAAAATATTGTTCAAAATTTTTAGTTGAGGTAATGTTTGAGTAACCCTCTCATAAGCCTTGCTTAGAAGCTACTTGAAACATAAGCCTGCGCTCGGAGCGAGAATGTAATGTTCTTGTCCACCGATTCGTAATTCGGTTCTAAAAAGTTTCGATCTTAAGAGAGATTGAAGAGGTTTCACCTGTCGAGACGACAGCTCTGATATCAGAACATCATGGAGATGTGTCTGTCGCATCTTTTATCCTGATCCTCCACACACGTGCAGGCGGTGACGGAACACTTGGGAATAAAGACGTCTCGACCGCACGAGGGTGAGAACACGTGTTTGACATGTTGTCATCGCGGATTAAAGCGCGAGTCTCACTCTCCGCGCACCCATCGAGCCGCCTATTATTATTACAAAGACTCTGGCTTTCAAATGGACGGCCCTTCAGAGACATCTGTGTCTGCGTGTGTTACTGAAGAACGCTTAATGCTGCACTTCAGAACAGATGTGTGTGGCTCACCAAAGCCTTCGGAAAAAGCTCTGTAAAAAAAAACCTGCCTCTTTTTGTTGATGGGTTACATGCAGTTATCATAGAAAATGTAATGAAGAATTTAAAGTGGCTTTTTTTGTGGACATTATATTATATATAATGTAACCGATTTCTTTCTTTATTTCTCCTCCATTTTCATTCAGTGTAGCTTTGCTATATTATGCCAAGATATGCTGTGTGTGCTTAAGTTTTTTTGTGTTGTTCTTTGTGTATTTATCTATTTTATTTTCATTTAATTTTCATTTTTGTCCATACATGCACCTATAAAATATAAATTTTATCCATCCACATTATCCATCTGTCCATACACCCCCCATAATGGTGTCTTTTTTATTTTCTCTCTCTCACTCTCTGAACTTTTTTCCTCTGAAAAAATAAACAAAATCAAAGAGTTTCGACTGACAAAACTGGAAGTGCTTGATTTTATTTTGTTTTTATTTATTTACTGCTGTTTGTTCACAATATTTTTATATTTATATAAAAGCATTTGAGAAATAAAAGATTTCTTGCTATTTTTGTGTAATTAATTTGTTTTGTTTACTGCTTTGCATTTTTGTTTTTCATATAACTCTTGAGAACTCAGAAGTTTTTGTTGCTGTGGTTTTTCCCCTCCCCACTCACAGCAGAAAAACAAATACTAAATATTGAATATTTGTCATTTTCTGAAACCTTGCTTTCAGGGCTTATGTACCTATGGAAGCTCGTTTCTACCAATGAATTTAAAAAAAAATGTAAATATCTTTTTATATCACAGTTCTGACTTTTTTTTTTTTCTCTCGGAACTGCATGATACGAACTCGCAATTCTAACTTATTTTTTCAGAACTGTGAGATGCTACGTAACTTAGCATGATAATTGGTTACCATGCTAACTAATTACCAAGCATTGTAAGGTGGCCCCTTATCTACAAGGTTAAAAACAAAAAAATTGCAATTCTGAAAGGAAGCAAACACTTCTCAGCCAATTGCAAAGATATAAGTTTAATTTGAAAATGATAATATTATTAACTACTTTTAGAAATTGGTAAACTACACAGTACATACTATAAAACCAAACTTTTTACAAAAAAACTAAAACTAAAACTATATATATATATATATATATATATATATATATACATATTGTATTCACTAATGTGTGAAGTAATCAGTCAGCTGCACCATGTGGATTATGATGTGATTTTATCGGATCGGCGTGCAACAACTTTTCTTAACATTTCTATAACATATTCATTATCTTTGGAGAGATCTGTAAATTACGTAGATCATACAAACCAGTGAAAACTGCAAATCTGTATTGGGAAAACCACTTCTCACAGTCAACTTTAAAGTATGGAGGCCATTTACGCAACGAAAAAAAAAAGGAAATTTTATCTCACAATTCTGACTATTTTTCTCGCAGTTGCAAGTTTACATTTCTCAATTCAATACAATACAAATAAAAACTTGCAATTGTAAGTTAAAAAGTCAGAATTGAGAGATGTTAACATTTAGGCCGTGTGATATATATCGATCAATATATTCATGCGCATCTCAGCAGCAAAGCCGGTTCTTTGATTAACGGTAAATCTCCATCAGCTGTTTTCAAACGGAGCGGCAGTTAATACACAGATACGTCAATCACTGACAAGCTACACCAATGAATCCCACATGATACTTAACGTGATATTGCGTAATCAAAGAACAAATTTCCTGACAAGATGTGCAAATATATCGGTGTGTGTATGTATATATATATATATATATATATATATATATCGCCATGCCATAGTTAACATGGAATACTGTGTTTTTTTGTTTGTTTTTTCTCGCAATTGCGAAAGTATCATTGGTGCACAGCAACGTGATTTAACACTAAAAACAAATATGAAATGAGTCAAACAATTTTCACTGACAACTTACAAGCCTCATTTAAAAGTGATGATACTATTTAAACACTACTGTAACATTTCCAAAACTGCATTCGCTGCCTGATAAAATATTCAGTGCATACAGTCTCATATGAAAGTAATAACTAAATGTATACAGTATATTCACCACTTTTCTTAAATAAATTATTATATTATATAGTAAATAAAAAACTGAATGGAATCAATCGCTTTTTAATTGCTATAATAATAACATTTGTTGAATCAAATAGTTTAGAAATCACACACTTTACCTTTATGAAAGCAAATGGGGCCATATTTGCTATTTTGCTGTTGAGAAAGTTTCATCTAATGTGCATGATTAAGTCTGCACTCCCGGGAGTCTGAATGTGTGGTTCTGTGTGTTTTCCTCTGGAGGAAGTTTAAAAAGGCTGGAGTTTGAATCTGTCAGCTGTAACCTAGATGGCAGATCCTCCTCCAGCACAGCTCTGACAGAGACCGCCTCACTAGCCTTGCTATCTGTCTTACACACAAGAAAACAAATCTTCCTTTTGTTCGCCCAGACCAATTTTCACCTTATAATAGCCTAGCAAGCAGAGAGTTTCACAAGCCAGCTAGAGGCTATTTAGAACACCATGGGCACTGTTGGCAGTCATCAACCGAAAAACTGTGTCAAACCCTTTAACCTGCGGTGCCAGGCCTTTGATGAAAGCAAACATTAGAATAGGTTTACTTTAGCAGTTATTGGCAGTTATTTTAGGTACGTCAATCAATGCAAAAAGATGGAATAACTCCTTAAGTTGAGTTTGTTTTGCACTTGCACAGAAACTGAATTTTTACGAAAATGAAAAAGCAGAAAAAAGCAAATAAATTAAGATTAATATTTTTAAAATACTGGTAACCTAAGCTACTTATTACACACTTATTACATAAGACAGAAACAAAATTTTCCTTAAATTCTTTGATCAGTTGCGTTGTTTTTTGTGCATTTTTTTGATTAATTTGATTAAATTAATGTTTACTAAACAAAACTACTAATCGTAAATGGATGATCAGTTGCTTTACATTTTTGTGTTTGTTTTATTCATTTTTAATAAAATTAAACTGACAGCCCTACTTTTTTTTTTTTGCATTTAAATTTTTCAGTATTAATTTGATTAAATTGTTAAACAGACTTATTACAAATAACAGAATTTTTCATAAATATTGGATCAGTTGCGGTTTTGTCCTTTATTTTATAATCAGTTCTAATAAATTAATATTAAATCTAATATCTTATAAGTGATTCAAACTGACAGCCCTTAGAACTTATTATAATGACAGAAACTTGTCTTACTTTTTTAGATGTTTTTTTTTAAGAATAAAATTGTATTAATTGAACTGCTTACTATACTTTATATAACAAACAAGTATGATCATTTTTTATTGCATTAATTTTACAGCTCCCAAAAATTTGCTACATGTGAAACTTTGCTTTTATAGAATAGAAAAAGCAATTAACACCAAGATATGTATGATTCCATTTTTGCTAAACAAACTTTTTACTAATTGAATGTGTTAAAGCAACGATCCTACTCATTATATATTACAGACACATGGCATTGCTGCATCCTGAAGAGAAACGGAAAACCTGAAATACTCACAAAAAAAAAACCCTTTTACCTAGAACTAAGATCAATAAGAAAAATGTTCAGGTGTTGTTTAACATCATTAGGTCTTTTCTCTGGTTCTCCTGGCAAGAGCAAATTTTTTGTTTTAGGTGACAATACACTGAACCCAAGTGACCGGTCTTCAGTGGATGGGATCGAAATTTCTTTATGTCTTCCTTCAATGTCTCACCTCAGCAAAACAAAAACGCTTCACAAAGGCTGAAGGACGCTTGCAGTGCTCTTAAAAATTGGCCTCCGCTTCAGCTAATCCACTTCCATACATTTTTTAAAAGTCACACAGAAAGAGGCTCCATACTCACGTATCTGTGCGAGCCGTCGTAATCACACCTCTCAATGTGACCAAGGCTGCCGTCAGAAAAATATAGCTTTTCGGCTTTGTGGTCGATGGTGATACCATTAGGGGTGATGACATCCACGCTAACAATGACCTGGACATTTCGGCCGGATAAAGTCGACCTCATGATGCTCGGCTTCTGCTCGTTCCAGTTAGTCCAGAACATCAAGCTGGGGAACACAAACAGATCACATGACATCTTTAAAATTGTCATTACATAAGACAATATTAAACTTAACTAACACAAGCACTTTTCACCTTCATTAGTCACCTTTCTGAGCCAACAGTTCTTCAAATTTGGCATTTTTCAGATATTCTTTGCAATTTAAGAATATGCAATAAGAATATGATCCAAAGCATTAACAGCTGTTTTATTAATTGTTTTTCTTTTATTATATATATACCACCTTAAAAATGGGACGTTTTGTGCATATATGATTTTTATTATTTTTTTATTATTTATTTTATTAAATGGACAAGTCAATCTGACAACCTCACTTATTTAATAATTTAAATAGATTTTATAAGTACATTACAATTTTTTCATAGTATTTATTTATTTAAACCACATTTTAACAGCTTTTTATAAGTTTATAATCAGCTACTTTTTTTTATTTGATTTGTAAAAATTTTTCAATATTTTTGTATTTTATTAAATTACTACTTATAATATAAGCCAGAAACTTTCTGCATCAACGGCTGAATTTTTATGTGTGCTCAACATCATTTGCATAGTATTTACCCATTATGTCACCCTTAAAAATATCTAAATGTTTTTACATAATAGTTAATATCAAATGCAGTGACATCTACAAACCACGCTAGTGCGTTTCTCACTTTTCTAAGCCGTCCCTTCTCTAAATTTCAGACAAACTTTAAATGTTTTCTTTAAATAACACATACAGCATACTTACTTACTTTAGCATGTTAGTGTAAAGTCTTCTTAAAACAAAATGTACACCCCTGATGCTGCGCTAAACTATGCTAATAGCCTCATTAAAAATTTTATTAATCTGCAATTCTAATAAAAAAGGCTACAGATTAATAGTATCAGCCCTTTTTCTTTTAAAGTGTCAGAAAAAGATCTAGTCAGTCGAAGGACGAAGCATGTCCTTGCGTTTGAGACGACTGTGCTAGCCTGGCATGTGACGGCACCTTGCAGTGTCAGCCGCTAGCGCCAGTGTGTGACTCCTAGCTGTGATCTTTGGCAGCTTTTGGATCGCTGGGATTTCTTGCTGACAGCAGCAGCCACTTATTGCCATGCTAATGCTCTAACAGGCTAACTACACCGACTGCTACAGTCCGACTAAGTGCTGTCAGTGTATGAAGCGCTGAAATGCTCCTTAGAGAACAATCAGTCATGTTCATGCTACGGCTAAAAGATAGCATACTGTACTTCACTGTACCATTTAGAATAAGTAACACAGCATTCACAAAGTCTAAATTTCTGATTGCCAACTTGAAAAAACTGAAGATGTCTGTAGAATTGTGTTTAGCAAACATTGGTTGCACAATGATTGTGTTTACAATTAAGAACACAAGCTAACGCTAGCATAGCATTGTTTACCTTTATTAATTCAGCAGAAGCTCACACAGGCTTTCATTTTGCTTCCGTACACAATATTTTTCAAGCATCAGGAAATATTTATAGTCAAACGTCTGACAGAAAAACAGTAGGAAAATTCCACATCTGACTGAAAAGGCTAAAGTTAGTTTAAATGTAGACGGCTGAGGCAAAATCAAAGGAAACAAAGTGCTATTTCTTTCATAAGCTCAACTTGTTTCAAAATACCTCATAATTGATGAACTGTGCTAACTTTGCTGTATTTGGACACAAATTCATCTAAATGCTAGTCAGATTAGCAACAAAATGTGCAAGTATTAGGAATGCATTAAATATTCATATTAATAAATTACTTTTATACACATGGCTTAATAGTTTAATCTCATCATTATACGTTACCATTACTCTTTTATTCTACTTGATAATGTTCAGTGCTTTGCTACAATCTGAATTGTTAAAAGCGCTATATAAATAAAAGTAATTGATATATATATATATTAGGGGTGGGCATAGATTAATTTTTTTAATCTAGATTAATCTAGATTAAAATGGCTCATTTGAATTCTGCCGAAG
>JAUCMT010000053.1:5248954-5262021 GCA_032357475.1 Enteromius thamalakanensis
CAGTTGTGTTCTGCTTGTTTTCGCCGGAAACAACATCTTCCTTATTATTGATCAATTCTTCACAAACGCGTGAAACGCGAATACGCGAGACCGAAGTTGTATCAAATACTTCAATCTCGGCTCTTCTGTCGTCGTTCTTTCCAGTACGAACGTTGCATATGCTTCGTTTCGTATTCCTTCCGCTTTAAAGCGCTTCATTGTCAATAAAGGCTTTCGTTGTACCCTTCTGACACTTTGCCTGAACGGTACTCGTCATTCTATAGAATGCCTAAGGATTGTATAGAATGCCTAGGAAAAGTATGCAACGTTTTACAAAAACCCGATATTTCACACCTAAACCCGTCAGGCATTCTATAGAATGCCGGATTTCACACATTGCCTGTAACATATACATTAGTTACATGTAAATATAAATATATATATATATATATATAAAATAAAAAAAATGCTGTAATATTCCTATTGTATTATTTAACATTATTCATGATTTAAAACATGGTTAAAAAGTCCAGTGAATGTAACTCATTGATAAAAATGTGTGGGAACTCTTGAAATCATTTGTTCTGTTTTGCCGCTTGCGAGTGAAATAAACACATTTGATGTTAATCACTTTTTAGAAGCTGTTGTGTCTGGGTTTTCTTAGAGACAAAACATTCAGGAACATGTTTCTTTTCACCTTTCTGACTGTCGTTGTCATACACCTTGATGTGGACGATGCCTGTGGTCTTATTCCGAAGAACCGTCAGGTTTTTTCCATCTCTCTTGTTAATGGTTCCCAGCTGAGCAAGAACATCATCAGCCCACCATAACTTCCCACCTAGAGAGAAAATTAATGTTTCTGAGCAGCTGTAAAACACAGAAATCTCTATTTTAAATGCAAATTTGACAAGTAACATTTCCATAATGTTTTCCCTTTTTTTCAGGTTAAGCTTCAAAAATAAATGCCACTATTTCATTTTAACAGGCATTTTTTTGCCTTATTCTTAAAATGTTAGGTGCTTCAATTATTTACCATGACTTTTGATATTAAACCATATGTTATTCTTAATTCAATATTCATAATTACTAAATACATTTCAAATAAATGTCTAAATAATATTTAAATAAATATCAAAAAAATAATAATAAACAAAAGTAGTAGTCAATATTAAAAACTGCAGAGAATTTAGTACTTCTGGGCACTTATTACATACAGTAACTTTACTGCACTAAAACTGAACCATGTCTTTTTCCGTGCTGTATTTCTTTGCTGCGGACAGCACACTGCAAATCCGCTAAGCCCTACAGCGTGTCAACTCAGCCTTTAAAAAATTGGTACAACACCGAGAAAACCAACCAGGGCTCACACACCGTCTGTGATTACACGTCATAAAAAGGCATGCAAGCGTACCGCAGTCTCCCAACATCCTGTTCCCCAGTGACCCGAACTGAGTTACACATTCCTTTGCCCATATTACTTGGGAGTCATGTCTTAGATTGAAGGAGGAGACGTCCCTCGGCGCGAAACCACGCCATCGTACCCCTGTTCTACCCACCCTCTCAGCACTTATGAATCCCATAGGTGTGAGGAGAGGCAACTTAGTCCCCTGGCAGCCCTGAATGGATTACATAGAGACGCCAAAAGCTAGCAGGACTATTCTTAGTGCTTGGCCTGAGCTGAAGCTATCAGTCGTTGGCAGACACAAACGCAGTGAAAATGAATTACGGCAAACAGTGTTGTTGTATACTTCACGTGGGGCACAGCGGAGGATCATTTAGATGCTTGGTGGCAGAGAAAGTTCCTAAATGGAGTAAGGCTAAGGATTTAATTTGATGCAAATTAAGAAAAAAATTATAAAAAATGTGTCTGGATATTTGTCAACTGGTACACCCTTTGCATTCATTCTCGCAATATTTTTGGGGTTACATAAATTGGATTAGATTGGCATTTAATGAATGTTAATAGATAAAATGCTAAATGTAATTGAACAAATTATACTAAGAATGTAAATTTTTAATGGTTTGCACAGCTTAAGTAAACTGAAATGACAATCTATTTGCCAATGTGTGAGGGGAAAAAAAGTAATCACACCCCTAATATTTTTCATCCAAAATTACGATTGTAAGTGCAAATTTGCTGAACATCAAGAGGAAGAACCTAACATATTTAGTCAAACCTATCTGGATTAAGTCTATGATACCGCTATGCTGAAATAAAAAATATGCCTTAGCTAAACGTAAAAATCAGCTAAAAACATTTTATATTGGGTGCACTTACTTTTTCCATTGGCGACGGTTTTGTAGATATCTTTGTTACAAAAAAAGATTTCAAAGTCCAGTTTTCATTGTTAATTGTTAAACTGCAAGACATTCATATGATCAATTCTTTCAAAATAAT
Organism: Enteromius thamalakanensis; assembly: GCA_032357475.1. Taxonomy (NCBI): domain Eukaryota; kingdom Metazoa; phylum Chordata; class Actinopteri; order Cypriniformes; family Cyprinidae; genus Enteromius; species Enteromius thamalakanensis. The sequence continues at coordinate 5,251,332 of JAUCMT010000053.1, forward strand.
AAACCAAAGGAGCGCATACATAATAAATATACAAATAAAAATATATTTGAATAGGGTATGCTTATTTTTGAAACAGTAAAAAGATTTTAAAGTAAAGATTTTCGGGTGCACATACTTTTTTCTCAGCACTATATTGACAGGACTATAAGGGCTCATTTGATGAAAATTATAATAAATTTGATCTGCGAAATTTCTGTAAACATAACATTTTGTTGAAAATGTCATTGTACATAAGTCATTGAACAAACTATACTTCTAACCTTCATAGCCTTATTTTTATTCATCACATTTCCTATATATATACAGTATATTGCCTTTGTTTGGGTTAATATAATGAATTCCTAATGGGATGCACTTATTCACAGCACTACAGTGACATGACTATTAAAACTTATTTGAAATACAAAAAAAAATCCATCAATTTCCATTCCATTATAATGATTAAACATTTTTTTGTATATACACACATTTTTAATTTGGTCAACTTTCATTGTTCGTAAAGGCAACGAACAAACTACACTTCTCATGTCTCACAGCTTCATTTTCATTCATCAGATGAATTATTCCCCAAATAAGGGTCACAAGTGCTTCAAGTCCAAGAACGAGCAGACTATGTCATTTAAAGACAACAATGACAAAGAAAATGAAAACGCAAAAGAATCCATTAATAATTCATTATCTCTTTACTTCTTTCTTACACCTGGGACAGCTGGTAAAAAATGCGGGGTTAATTAGTTATTAATATTAAACAAACGAGTGTAAGAATCAAACAGCCATGAGATGAGAACCAAGAATGTGTCAGATGTACTTCATCGACAGAGTCTTCAAAATGTAAAACACAAATTCCTTTGTTTCCATCTGGTTTGATACAATAATATGTATGTGCTTTCTAATACTCGGCTGTATGTAAAATATTAAGGTGTTGTAAATGAGAAGAATAAACAGTGTTCGCTGTGGCTAAGCAGACAGAACAGACTTAAACCATCACTCTATTACCAGCTCGCAGATGCTGATTGCTGGGATGGTGCTTAATCTGATTGTATTAAAGCTTGGCTACGTCGATATCTGATTGTGAGAGGGTTTGGAGAGGATGATATAGCAGGAGAAGCGAGAGCAGGTTGTTCCTTGGGGTTTAATCGAATAATACATCCACATTTGGCATGTTTGGCTGGGCAAATGATTTATCTTATGGAGTCCTCGAGATTCAAGATCTTTTACCTCAGGTTCATCGTTCAAAATATTACACAGCCTGTCTTACTGAGAAACTGTGGCGTGGGTGGAATAAGCCAAACGAACCGAGTTATAATTTGTGTGCCTTTGAAATTATATTTCACAATATAGTTGTTTGAGGAAATGCAATAAAAATGATTTCGATATTAAATAACCATGTAGTCAAGCTTATAGTTGAGTCATACATAGTACTAATAAAATATACTCTCAAAGGTATATTTGTATGCATATTTAATTACTTTGTTTTATGGTTTTATTTGGAGTGTGATGTACACAAAGCAAAGGAAGACTATTTATAAAAGGAAGCTTTTTCAAAATGATTGATAAAAAAAAAGAAATAAACTAATAAAATGATCATTATATCTATAAAGATATATATATATATATTAATTTATTTATTTATTTATTTTTTTTATTAAACCATATAGTTAATTTACATAGACACAATTTGTATTTCTACAAACGTATTTATTGTACATTAATTTCAGCTGGATTTATATAATAGTTACATTTCAAGCCATTGTAAAACAAATGAAGTAAATAATAATAAAAATAATAATCAACATAATTTTATCTTAATGTGCAGTTATATTGCATGAATCCAATTTTATAATAATATAAATAAAGGGTTTTCTGGTCCCACTTTACATTAAGTGTCCCTAATACCCGTTTACTTCTATAGTAACTAGATGTGCATCTAGTATGTAACCACATTGTAAGTACACATTGCCTCAAGTATCTACAGCTGCAATATTTCTGTAAATACACACATGTAACAACCCTCAGAATGGTGTGTAAGTACAAATGAGTAACAGGACACTGGTAACAACACTTTTTTCACTTTCAGCTACATTTTGTAATAGCAGTATTTATAAGAGTAACTGGAACAGGAGGTGATCAGTTTGGTAGGTTTAGGGAAATGTAAAGTGGGTGGAGTTGTAATAGCACATGTTACAAAGTGTAACATTCTGGACACCAACCACAATTTATATGCAAAGCCTAATTTACTGCTCACTGCTGTGTAACATCAGAGTAATTACATGCTTCATCCATAGCAATTAATATAAAGTGTAACACTTTATTTACCAAAAAGTGCTGTTAGTACTGTTACACATTTGTACTTTTATTACCAAAAAGTGTTGTTACCAATGTCCTGTTACACATTTGTACTTACACACCATTCTGGGGGTTGTTACAGAAATATTAAAGCTGTAAATACTATGTACCGCCGTGTACTTACACTGTGGTTACATACTACATACTGTGTGGTAGTACACAGTTATTGGGTATACTTAATATAAAGTGGGACCGGTTTGGTTTATTTAAAATATACACAATTCAGTATAAATGATTGTTAATAACTGTTTACTATAATTGCATGCAATATATAGTGTACATAGTGTATGCGGTTTAAAAAACTTCAGCTAATCATTATTTGTGAGAATTAGATGTAAATATTTATAATCTCTAAATTCTGATCAGATGAGCAGTTGTAAAAGTCTTCAAAGAATATGAATTTATTCATTTGCATTTAATTATTTATTTATTTATTTATTGAAGACTGTAAGCCAATGAAAATGTTTAAACCCTCATCTCTACTCTCTCAGGGGACCTGTCCTGGTCTTCAAATAAACTAAGAGCCCAAGAATATTTACCAACACATACCTGAATTATTACTCCCCCAAAGTTAATACCTGTCGATATTTTAAAAAACTCAATAACTTGTCGCAACTATAAAGCTTCAAAATCTTGGAAGTCTGGATGTTTTGGTATTAATGGTAAGACATTTCAAACAGATCTGATGTATTTAGCTGTTCCTCAGGTTTTGAAGCAGCTGTTTTACTCTTAAACAGATTAACGTCAATCAACAAATGATGAAAAATGGGCACGGTGATCCCAGAACCCCTCTTAACAGAGTTATGTACCGGGTCAAAGGAAATGAAATGATGAAAGCACTCGGGCAAGTGCTTCATTGAGTTTCTTCGAGAAAGTCTTTTAGAGAAAGACACAGAACTAGAAACACTATATCTGCTCTAAATAAATACTTATAACTTTTATTAATATAACGATCCCTAGATGTGTTTGTTGTCCATATATATATATATATATATATAGTTTTTTTTTACAGACAATACAAAATCAAAGTTGACCCTATGTACGTAACATTCATAAAAATTTATTTAATATTTAGGGCACAATCCATCAGTGCACCTTCTTCTTGAGTGATAGGTTACATTTTATATTAGCCTTAACTACTTGCACCAAAAAATAATATTGTGTTCATATTGTATTGCAAACACTTCTGCTGCTAGTGAGGTGGGATACAGGTAAAGTTAGGGGCAGGTTTGGTGGTGTGGGTAGGTTTAAGAGTGGGATACTGTGTAAGAGTTGGGCCAACAGTGTAACTATAAATGTAATTACAGAATGTAATTACATAAAGGTATTTTTAAAAATATAAGTACAATGTAAAAACATTCATGTACACAATAAGTGCACTCTACCAAATCTGTAATTTAAATGTAAGTACATAGAAGTTTAAGGCCATATTATATAATGTAAGCAAAACAAACATGTGAAAAACAAAATACTGAACAAAACAAAACAAAAAAAAGCAAAAGTAAACAAAAAACAGCAAAAAATAAAACAAAATGGGCAAAGAAATCAAACAACAACAGAAGAAAAATAGAAAAACAGCTAAACTAAACACGAACAAGAGCTAAACAAAAACAGCAAAACAACAAAAAATGAACAAAAATAAAAACAGAGCGAACAGACTTAGCAAAACTTAGCAAACGAAAAGAGCTGACATATAAAAACCAAAACAGAAGAAAAACCAAACAAAAAAGCAAACAAAACAAAAACATACATACAGACCCACGCACACAAAGCAAAGCAAAAAAAGAAGCCAGGGAGTGATAACAGCAACATAAAACTACAGTATAGATTTTAATACATTTGACCACAGATTCACCAATCCAGAAATATTCCTATAACAACCCAAAATGAGATGTTTTCTTTTTCTATAAGTCCAATCAAATCAGGTCACTTAAGAATAAGCCACTTTACAGAAGTTAAATGAGTTGTGAATTGCCATGTCACATTTACATCTGCTCATTTAGCAGACACTTTCATCCAGAGAAAATGAGAAACGTCGCTAACAACTGAATATTTTTTGCCACCTTTATTGTCGATACGGTTTCCTCTGTTTTGACAAATCGCTTTGTTTTCCTCATTTGCTCTGCATAGAAACACCTGCTAAATGAATACACGTAAATGTAGCCAAAAAAAGAGAAATCTTTAGGATTTTCACCAGAAATCAACCGTGAGTCAGAAGCCAGAAGAGTCAGAAGATGACAACGCAAATTAATATCTGTCTTTGGCTGAGCCTCTATCCCGCAGAGCTGCTACAATCAGCAAACACAGCTGTGACATCAAAAGTCGTGAGTCATCAAAGTTCAAGAAAAAACCCATGTCAGAACATGAATAGTGTTGCGATTCAAGGCCTTTGAAAACAACAATCTCTCTCAATTGATTTGTAATTGCAGTGTACTAAAACAGCTCCACAATTAAGCCTTAACAAAAACCCTGGGGCCCACATTCAGCATAAAAACTGTTCCTTATCATTCGTACGCCGCTGTTCACAAACCATTTATACTGTCTATCACCGTACTAATTAAATAGCTCTATTATTTGCTTGGTTATAATTAACCTTAGTAAATCATTGCTGATGAAAACAGCCTTCACTCACCCATCACTGCTAATGCCGTGGCTTTTCGAAGCTCTTTTTTCAAGCTGTCAATCACGTCCAAGCCACTCCCATCAAGGTTACACTTATTAATGGTTCCGTTTCCAGAACTTATCCAATATAACTTGTTGGCCGAGTAGTCGATCGACAGCCCTGGAAAAAAAAATGCATATACATGCAAATATCTTGATAATATGTACATATTGTTGTTCTATTGAAATTTCTATTAAAAGAATCCAGTAAAAAAGTACTATTCGTGCTGTAAAACGATTAATTGCGATTAATCGCATCCAAAATAAAAGCTTTTCTTTACATAACATATTTGTGTATACGGTGTATTTTTAAATATTTATATATATATATATATATATATATTATTTATATTTATATATTTATATATAAATATTTATATATTATTTATATATATATAAATACAAACACATGCATTCATATATTTAAATATATTGATATATAATATCAAATCTAAGAAAATAAATATATAAATGCAATTACTTTAACAAATCAATATAGCATTGGTGTGTACTTTAGGTTTTGGAAAATAGTTTGGGTTTGGAAGACATGAGGGAGAGAAAATGATAGCAATTTAAATTTTTTTGGTAAAGTATTGCTTTAACTGGATGCTCGAGAGTAAACAGAATTATCCCAAACTTCATTATTTGACCTTATCTTCTCACAAGAGATGTTTTTGTTAAACACAGATAATTTATATAACAAAGAACCGAACATTGTTTCATCTTATGAATATCAACACACATCATCGCTAACAAATCGTGTGTGGTTATTTGAAATCTGCAACTTACCCTACAGCAAAGCATGTTTATTTGCTGCACATCATAAATAGTGTTCAAAAAGAGTTCAAAAGGTTGATTTCTCTTTTTATTTCCTTCATCTGCAATAATCCCTTGTTCACATCATAACGATAACCACTGTTAGTTAAGATTTGGCTCAGGCCATAATCACATGTACTGTGTGTCAGGGAAATGTTGCTTTAATTATGAGTCGAGGGGAGAACTGCGAACATCTCACAGAGCTCTAACAATACCTTGGGCTACTACTCAGACCAAATTACTATAGATATAATGATTTCAACAGACATGGCCTTGAGAAAGAGGAGGAATGAGTAAATGGTGTCCTTATTCTCACATGCAATTACAATAAAAACATGAGGCTGTGTGATCTTGCAAATGTTACATAAATTATCTGAAACAGCAGATTTATTAAATGGTTAAAAACTAAGAAAAAAGATGAAAGTTAAACAAACATTAAAGCTAAGCGTCTTATCCTATTCTAAAAGCAAAAATAAAAAACAAACAAACACAGACAAAGGCAAAGCAAAACAGAGCCAAGTGAAGCAAAAAACAAAAACAAAACAGACTAAAACAAAGCAAAAGAGATGAAAGAAACACAAAACAGAAACAAAAGCAAAACAAAACAGACTAAATCGAAGCACAAACATGCATTGCAAAAGAGGTTCAAAACAGGCTAAAGCAAAACAAATATGAAGCAAAGAAAAGAAAACAGAACAGAACAAAAAAAATAACATTAAATTAAATATCATAAAACCATCTCAATAATATTTTGAACAATAGAAAGTATCACAGTACATCAGTAAACAAATTGTGCCTTTAAAAACTCTTTAAGCCACAGAAGCCCGTTTCCGCCACTGAATAAAAAAAGAAAAGAAAAAAAGGTTATTGCAAGTTTTTATCTCTAAATTCTGACCTTTTTTGTCAGAATTGAGTGATATAAAGTCAGAATTGCGTGATATAAAGTCAGAATTGTGAAATATAAGTCAGAATTGTGAAATATAAGTCAGAATTGCGTGATATAAAGTCAGAATTGCAAGATATAAAGTCAGAATTGCGAGATATAAAACAGAATAGCGAGGTATAAAGTCAGAATTGCGTGATATAAAGTCAGAATTGCAAGGTATAATTCAGAATTGCGAGATATAAATCAGAATTGCGAAATATAAAGTCAGAATTGCGAGATATAAAGTCAGAATTGCGAGGTATAAAGAAATTGCGAGATATAAAGTCAGAATTGTGAGATATAAAGTCAGAATTGCGTGGTACAAAGTAAGAATTGCGTGTTATAAAGTCAGAATTGCATGATATAAAAAAATCTTAGAATTTGAAGTTTATATTTCACAACTCGAGTTCATATTACACAATTCTTAGAATAAAGTCAGAACTGTGAGATAAAAAAGTGCAATAACCTTTCTTTATTTTTTATTCAGTGGCGCAAACAGGCTTCCATATTAAGCACACACCCCACTACGGCAGTTTTTGGAACTTCAATTTACCAACAGGCTCCTTCTGGTTCTGGTGCAAAATCTTGATGTTGCTGCCATCCATATTGGCCATATTTATAGTGCTCCCATCCATCCAGAACATCTTCCTGTGGATCACAACAAAACAAGAATCATTCAGAGAGACAGATGAGTCTCGCAGATGAAGGATGGGACTCTTCTGTTTAAGGATCGCGACCCGTGTGAAGGTCGGGAAGGTAGAAAAGAACTTTATCTTCACAATCACCACAGAGCACAAAAAAATCAAATAAAGCTGTCTCTATCTCGCTCATACATCTTGATGGTGCTCGTGAACCTACGTGACAGATGACTTTCAGAAATGTCGACGAGGTCAGAAGCTAAAACGAAAAGACAGCTGGCGGAAAAGAAACACACACGGGACGAGGAGCAAAGATCACCAGAGATATCTGCAACAACGTGCGCACTCTACCGTGCTTAAGATCCATCACTGGATTACAGAATTGCGTTATATTAAATCTTGTGTAAACAATTGCGAGCAACTGGCTTCTTTTTTAATTAGCTTGCATGCTTGGAATCATAATTAAAGAGCTGTCATTGACCAGCCCAACAAGGGTAAGATAAATTCGCATTTCTGATTGGCTGACAAGCAGTTTGGCGTCGTTAAAGAGTTTTCATGGCTATAACGATTTGTCAGTCTTAATCAGCTCTAAGAAAATGGCTCTAATAACTTTAGTTAATTGCGCACGCTGAATATAAACAGAGACCTGTTCTGTAATTAGCTCTGTAACTGATGTTTCTCACACGCAGCTTTGACGGTAACAAAAGGTGACAATTTGACGGAAGTGCGCAATTACTTACTAATAAATAGGATAGAGATATTTAGCGTCACGCAGCCCGTAATTTCTCCTTTATGGATACGGCTAATTGGTAGTGTGGCTCTTGTTATGTTACCCTTTAGATGGATGCAGGACGAGACACTTGGGTTTGTCCATGCCGTGAACGACAGTGGTTTTGAGAGATCCGTCCAGACGGGCAACGTTTATGTGGGTCTCGTCGTTGTCTGCGCTCATCCAGTACATGTTTCTCGACAGCCAGTCAATAGCCAGGCCACGGACATTGGACAGGTCTGTAAATGCAGATATTATCAATAAACAATCAGCACGAGGCTTTTCGTCACATAAAACAAAGCACACACACATAGCAAAGTGTGTGTGTGTGTGTGTAAAAACTTAATTCATAGCACCTTTCATATTTTTTTTAACAAAACAAAAGAATAATTTAAATAGAACAAAAAATAGGATATAATAGAAATTCCCTTTTAGTAGTACTAGTAGTAGTATAAAATTATAAATATTTAATTTTATATACTTTAATATGCCAATGCTTATGATTATATATTTCAGCATACAACAGCATATTTCATTTTTTAAATAATCATATTAACATAATATGATACAATATAATACCATATCATATTTATGTTTATTTCTTTATATAATTTATAAACATGTTTAAAGTCAGGCAAGAAAGATGAAAAGAATTAAAGAACAACATAGAATAGAAGATAATAGAATAAAATAGAATAGAACATAAATTTCCTTAAGTAGTAGTAATAGTAGAAATTTATAAACATTTGAATCTATGTATTTTAATATACAAATGTTAATAATTGTATATTTTATACAGTATACTTCATATTTTTTTAATACAAAAATAAATAAATAAAATGGAAATTATAGAATTATATAATATTATATAATAATATTTATATATTTAATGAATAGAAAAGAGTAGAATGGAAATGTCCTTTTACAATTTATAAAATATGCTAAAGCAAGACAGACACAAAGTAAATAAAATGAAATGAAAATAGGAATAGGCCAAAATAATATAACATAATACATTAATACATATTTAAAGCATATTTGTTATAAACATTATACATATTCTTCGTATTATATATATAATATAATACAAAAAATAAATGAATAAATAAATAAAACAGTAAAGAAATAAAAAGGAAAATGTATATAATACAATATTGTATACAACATATTTGACATTTATATAATTTATGTGTTTAAAAACAGGGAAATACATAAGAGGAAAAATAACTACATAATAATGTAAATAATGCACTATAATATAATAAAACCAATTAATTTTCTGCATATTTATTCATGTTTATAAAACAAGCTGCTCATAGGGAACACAAAGCTGCAAATAAGGTATAGTTTAATATTAATAATAAATTATTTAATAAAGACACATAACTGTTCTCTCAATGAAAGTGTGCTAAAAAAATAAAATAAAATGAAAGCGTTTTTTATACGATTATAACCTCAACGTACCTCCAGACAGGACGGTTTCGAGACTGGTTCCGTTAATGAACGCTCGTTTTATCGTCCGAGTCTTCACATCGGCCCAATAGATTCTCTCTTCCACAGCATCGTATTCCATCGTCGAGACGTCATCGATATCTGGGACGGTGAGGGCCATGATGACGTTCAGGTATGGGTTGTCGATGTCCACTCCTCGAATCTCAGTTCTCCGAGCGTATAACAAAAATTTCTTCACACCTGTTCACAGACACATAAATGTATAATCAACTCAAAATTCATTCTCAACTGAATTCTACTTCTTTGTCTCCAGTATCTCTGGGAAAGAAAAAATGACCTAAATCAGTTAGAGGGACAAATATAATAAGGGGAATTGAGTGTCCTTACAAAGGCAGCGCTATAAAGACATAAAGCTCAAAGGACTCATACTGTAAATTCTCCTTTCTTGACCTCCAGAGAGATCTCTGGGGCAGGCGGTAAAGAGAGATCTCCATTTCAGTCTGTAATGAGTTTAGGTAGGTCATGAAAGTCTCCTGATACATGCTATAATTATTTCAATATCAGACATTCTGCTTCATATAAGCTCCATTCAATTGTGCATCACGCATTTTTATGAAAAGAATCTATATTGTAATTGACAGCTTGTGCCTCTATGAAGCATCAGTGTACATGAAAGGCCAAAAAATATGACAATTGTATCCAAATAACAGATCATAAAAATGTTAGAGATCATTGCTATTTATTTAACTTCATTTAAAAAATGTGAACATTCAAATACATTTTCTATATATTTATATATTTGTCTGAAAAAAAAGTATGTATTAGGGGTGGCCCTAATACATACATACGTAAACCCACGGTACGGTTCTTGTTATTTTTTCTTTTAATCTTTAAAACTCCAGAAATGTACTTTAGCATATGATATATGGCTTAATTATCCAAAGCTTAGGATACAGTATTTAAAAAGTTATATCATGTAATCATGCATAAACTGAACTTGACTTGTCTTAAAGCACATTATTGGGAACATCTCTGAGGAAAGCTAGGTGAGATTTTGATACAGCAAGAGGAAAGATGATTTCA
>JAUCMT010000053.1:5275636-5320371 GCA_032357475.1 Enteromius thamalakanensis
TAACTCTTCCCTGCATAGAGCGAGCACGACAAAACATGCAGAATAGTAATAACTATGACTGGGACTGTCATATACATGACATGATAATGCAAACACTGTTATATTAAAATGTTGTGAATTTTTAGAGTTTAGCTGTCGTGTTTCTGCATGTTGTTCCATGGAGAACGCGTCTACAAAAGAAGGTCATTCAGAGCCACACAGACACCTTCACTTCTGCATTCAGGGCTTTTAGTGCAGATTGCCTAGAAGTCATAATATTAACCTTATGTTGTATTAATAACGAAGCATATTCTTTATGAGATGAATTAATTCTCACTAACTAAACTCCTGCTATCTTGCTTCATTCTACTGATCTTGGTCTAGAAACACATTGTTTCATTAATGCACTGTTCTATATCGTTATATAAATCTGCTGCTGATGGGACTGGTTCTGTAGTCGCTGCTTGCAGTTATATTTAGTCTTTTTCCATTTACAGACATTGATTGATATTTACTCCAGCTATGTTGTGAATTACCTCTGACAGGGACAGATGTCTTTATTTTGCCCTCGGCCTGAGCTGTGAGAGAGAGAAAGAGAATCAGTCACTGGGAAACATTGATCTCACAAACACATCAGCAGAGCAAAGAGGAAAAGAGGTCAGAAGTCAAACACACTGGTAAATATGTAATCATGTTACAGTCACAGGGAATTAAATGTTACCTTGCTTGTATTCCTTCTCCAACTGTTCAGACAGATGGTTGTGGTGTATCTTTCTCAGGACGTCTGCCATGACCTTCACAGCTTCTTCTGGTCCAAAACGTTCTACCATTATATCTACTGTGTTGAATATATCTGCCTTTTCCAATTCAGACCTTGATATAAGATTATCATATGCATTGCTTAATTTCCAGTGAAACTCCTTCAGGTCAGCTTCTACCAGGTCCTCCAGTGTCTCCACGAGGAGGTCTTACCTCAGGAAAAAAACTTTGTTAATTGTGATTAAATCACACTTGTATAACACAATCTAAATAAACGGATGACTTATTGAAAGTTAAATTGTCACTCTGTTGTGACGACGCATGACACGTGACAACATCAATATGGCGGATATAGTACGTCCAAATTCCAGTCATACTACCCCCATTCATACACTATAGTACCTACTTTTTAATGGTTGGGTAGTACGTTCGGTTTTAAATGTAGTACCTACTTAAGCAGTATGAGATTTTGGACACAGCAAGGGTTTTAAACAGGATCACATTAGGGAGAAACCTGGACAGGTGAGGAGCACAGGTGGAACGGGTAACTAATTAACTAAACAAGGACAGGAACCAGACCAAATAAGGAAAGACATGAAACCAAAACTAAACAGTGACAGACAGTAAACTATAGACATGTTCCAATATTTATATATATATAGTGAAAAAGGTTTTTAAAGCATATCATAATAAACAGGAACAGATTAGTATTCTTCTGATTGTGTTTGTGACATGCTCAGTGACTGTAATTCACAAAACAAATCTTAAAAAGTCTTTATCTTGAAACAAAAACAGTTGAAATGATTGTCCAGTATTCACCAAATACAATCTAATAGTAAGTTTCAGCTAGATGTTTGGTTTAATTCAGTGTTTGGGATGCATGTCAAGGGTAAGGGATCAGACACAGTCAGCAGATTGAAACCTCACAATTCTGTCTTGTGTAGCAGTCTGGAATTAAACCACACCGTGCTGGTATTGTCTGCTGAGTGGAGAATTAGCTTCACAACTAGTATAATGTAGAACTAAGCCTGCTTTCTTCCTCTAAAATCTTCAAAAGGTATTTTTCCTCTATTTCTGTCACTGATGGAGGTTTGGCTCCTTGCTACTGTTGTCTTTGGCTTGCTTTGCTGGTACACTTAATGTCTGGTAATATTGTTGACTTGATTGCACAGATACTGTACTATTTTAAATTAACTGAGCTGAATCACTGAATCAATGATCACCTGACTTTAACTGGAAAATCACTTCTCGGCTATCAACGAGAGGAACATCTGTACTTCCTAACAGACCATGAAACATTTCTTTGGTTGTTAAAAGAAGGTGCACTTGTTAAAAACAGTTGCGTTGTCTCCTTCTCTGGCTGTGCTGATTTAAATCTAGTGGGTCTGTGTTCAGTGTGGCCAGATAGGATGGACCATTTCCGGCCCAAAAGTTCACAAAAACAAAACATTAACTCTCAAAATGATGTGATGGAATGTAAATCAAGGTTAGTAAGACTTCTTTTTATCTCCTTGAATCAAAATGATGACAAAATAATATCATATATATAAAATAATAATATATATACCTAGTGTATCCTGATTCTGCTTCGACGCCATCTTTCTGTCACCAACTCACTTCTGCATGACAAGAAGAAAATTTAGTTCAGATTTTTCCAAAGTCTAACACCACAGTCAGAGATGGGTAGTATTTATTATACATGTATATATTATATGTACTAAGATGATATGTGTGATGATACATGTATATGTAGTACATATTTTAAACACAAACAGGATTTTGATAGTGTTTTACTCGTTAGCCCAGACTTGTTACTACACTATTAATGTGTTTCTCTATACTTCTGCTGCTCTCAGTAGATTTATGATCTTGTTTTTTCCCTTTTATTCAGTTCCTTTACACAAGACCAGGGCCAACATCTCAAAGCACAAGAGAACAGAATAATAATACACATAAATTAATTACATTTTATCCCCCTGGGGACTGAGGTGATTTTGGGGCCCATGAGATGTTTGGACATGCTCTGATATTTGTGTTTTTTCAGCTACTTAGAACATATTATTGACCAACCTGTATATTTGAATGGTCCTGAATAAGAATTTAAACAGCCGTTTATGTTAGAATATTTACTTCAGAATGATGTGAAAATCATTTCAATTATTCACAGAAAACAATATAGAAAACAACATTTACCTTGACTCACAGTAATTCGAAGCCTCCCTCCCCAAAGAAAAACTTGACAGAATCACCCACATAGTCTCCAACCTCCTAAACCATCCTACTTGTTCAAAGCGACAACTCCTCTCCATCTTTGGCCACCTCAACTTCACCATGCGTGTCATTCCCCAAGTCAGACCATTAATTTCCTATCTACTAAACTTAGCCTCTTCCGCCCCTTCCCTCGAAGACCAGACTACCCTCACCGACCCCCACCGCCAAGAATTACAGCTCTGGGTTTCTTTCCTATCCCAATGGAACGGCCATTCTTTTTTCTATAAACATTGCCTTTCCAACCCAACTGACATTCAGCTCTTCACTGACGCTGCCGCTTCCCTAGGTTTCAGAGGCTAAACCACCCACTAAGACCCTTATTTGAGAAATCCACCAACTCCATACTTCAAAGCTTTTTTGGGGAGCAGTACGGGGCCGAGCCGAACTTCGAACCCTGCCCTCACTAGGGTCCATACTTGACATCTAAAAAAAAGACGTCTAATAGAAATTTTGCAGTTGAGCAAACACCCTAAATAATACGTCTTGCAGATGTAAATGCAGACATTAAATAGAGAGAAGGGAACCACAATGGAAATTCAAATTATAGCTAAAACTCATGAGTTTTGTAGAGAGCGTATTCTCTGACAGAATGCTTCTAGATGCTTGGGAATTCTCTCACAGTGTATACAGCTTCTGTGATTATAATAACAGTTGTTTTTTTGTTGTGCTTAAACTCATTATCGACAAAAAAGAATGTGAGTAACCAGACAGTTACCTGCTGTTTGGTTATAATGTAATGTATTTCTAATAACAAAGATGAAATAATGAGTTTTTTTTTTTATCTTGGCCTACTATATCCTAAAACTTCTGTTCTCCAATCTGCTGTTCTTTTTTATTTTATACCTTGAAAGCCTTTTTTTTGTTTTTTTTACAATTGGGAATTAAATTGGCTGTACTGCTCAGGCAACTTGCAAAATAGTAAAACCAACATGAAAAAGAATCATGATAAAATTGTGATATTCTAATATACATTAACTTCACTTATTACACGGCTCTCTGGAATGCTTGATTCTGATTGGTCAGTTGAGACATTTGCAGGTTCGTTCTTTTCAAATAATAACCGCTCCAAAGTAATAACGCATAGCCGGTACTACTTGTGTGTTTAAAATCCCTCCGCGCCAACAAAGATTACCATTTGGCGCCATCTTGTGACAAACACTAGACAACCACAATGTAACAACTTATAAATAAATAAAATACATCCATTATTATATATTCATATGTAGCTATTATAAATTGTCCTACTAACGTTTGAATGTTAGTCACGTAGTACTATATAGTAGGATGAAAATGTTAATTTAAAACAAATATGCCAATGAAAAGTTTCAAATTCATATTCAGGTCCAGTTTATGTGGCAAGTAGCCGTATAATAAGCGGGATAATGTAGAAGAAGCCGGTAGTTATCTACATTATCCTTTACATATAAAGTTTATGCAGAATTTAATGAGGTGTGTACAAAAAATAAGAAGACAGCAATGGCTTTTTTTATTTCAAGGTTGTGAATATATACACATTAAATTTGAATAAATAAATAAATAGTTTTTCCCCCTCCCCCCAGAAGCAAATCTTATTTGTGTTCCTATGATCTCATTTAATAATATATTTAATAGAATTTACAAATGTGTAAAAAAAGAAAAACTGATGTTTATATATATATATATATATATATATATATATCTTTTCAATATAAAAAACAAAATTTCTCCCCATATATATGTATTAAGAAAAATATACTGTAAAAAAAATGTAAAAAAAAATGTAATGTAAAAAAAAGAAAAAAGAACAAAATCAAATAATGTATTTTATATTAAAAAAAAATATTCACATGACTGCATTTTTGTAGATAGTGTAAACCAAATTCGGCATCTGGCGGGGTTGCCATAGTGATGACCTGCGCAGAGAGACATACAAAAGAAGCTGTCACTGTAGAAAGAGAAAATTTGGCACATGCTGTGATTAAAACAGCTCGCTCCTTTGCTCATTCACTACTCATTTACAAAAAGAATGGAACATGTGTGCATAAAAGAGTTCAGCTTTGTGTGACTGTAGAACATTCTATCTTTAGCCTTACTGCAGTCATACCCCGAACGCCCAAAACAAAACCTGCTCTGATCTGAAACACATCGGATTCTAATCTGATTTCAAACCACATATTGATTCGCTTTGGATGAGGTTTGTTAAAATCAGATTCTATGTGGTTTTTGCTACGAACAATTAAACGGATTTGAGGCGGCTTTTTGCTGCCTGTCTGAACAAAACCTAATTATTTTGGTTGAAAGGAGGAAATAAATTCACAGTCAAATCTCCTCTCTGACAGACGGAACCGATATCTGATGATATTTCAGTTAAATGTCATATGACTGGGGAGTAGGAAAGATATTGAATTTGTTGCGTCATTCCTCATATTTGATTCATTTCTCGTACCAAAAATAAGGCGATTCACAAGTAGACGATGGATAATATATGTTTTAGTCTCTTCAGTCATTACTAACAGCAAAAAAGACCATCCAGAGTCTGTTTCTCTTCTCTCACACATCCTCAGAGGCCAGCTTTCAGTGTGCTCTCCAGCATTAATCAGTCTGGAGAGGAAAGTTAGACTGTGCATGTGTGTGTGTGTGTGTGAGAGAGAGAGAGAGGAGGAGCCGATAGATGTAATTGGCTCTAAGCTGATATTCCAGCACTACCTCATCTCACCTGAGGGAAGAAATCTCTCTCTGAAGCTTTTCTAAATGAACTTTAACACACACTCACTAAAATCTTCCAATCCCCCAAGAGCCACACACAGCATCAGAGTCACTGTGAGAACACACACACACACACACACACATGCATGTCACTTACCATTGAAAAGGAACAAATTCATTTATTTCTCATCAAATACTGATGAAAGCGGTGTATAAAGATATTATTTGGGAGTCTGTGTAATTCTATCACACACTTTTACATTGTGATGCAAGACTGTTTTTTTTCTTTAGGATTAAGTGTCTCGTAAATTTGTTTCTGAAAGAAAACTGAATTACATTGAATGAAAATGAAATCCTACCAGAAGAAAAAAAGCATTAAACGTATTTTTGTCCCATTTTGAGATGAGATAAACAAAATAATAAAATGATTACTATAATATTGTAATGCATTACAGTATAGATTTTAATTATACTATAAAAAAAATAAATAAATAAAATGATATATATATATATATATATATATATATATATGAAAATGACAGCTCTTTCAATACATAAATAAATAAATAAAATAAGTAAATAATATATAAATAATTAAAATAAATAAAACTATTGTTGTCCCTTTAAAATATCTAAGCATTGAGATTAATGGGAAAAACTTGAGATGCAAACTAATATAATATAATGTAATAATAATTGTTATTTTTACTATTATTATTATTATCTTGCATAATAATAGAATGTTCAGATTAATGGTTATAGAGGAAAAAAATGCTTTTCAGTGATAAAAGGCAAAAAAAAAAGGTTTATTGAGTTTTTTTTTTTTTGTGTTTTTATTCCTACAAGATAAAAAATCATTTTGATATCTTACATGTTTTATTAGTATTATTTTAGTTCTTTTTGAAGCAGCAATCAAGCGTCAATTCGTTTATTATTTTTTATTTATTTACTTGTTTTGTTTAAAGCATATATTTAGATTGTTATGGAGCCTAACTGCAACTTCAAATATCAAAATTGGGACTTTTCTTAAAAAGGTATTTATACATCCCATAACGTGATTTTTTTTTTAACCATTTTACATGTACAATTATTTTAAATCATATTAATTTAAATAAAATGGATGAAAATAAATTTGATTTATTTAAATGAATTATTATTCATCATTTTATTTTTCTTAAAAAGTGTACATATTTAATTTTTTTTCATAAGGAAGAGAAAGGAATTTATAAAAAAGAAAAAAAAAAAATCTAGATAAATAAACCTTTAAAAAAAAACATCCAAAGAGAATGTTGATTCATGAACACATCTACATCACATTAATCCGTATCTCACCCTCTGGGTCAGGGGCCGGTCAGCGTTAACTAACAACCCCCATCCCATGACTCACCACAGTACGGTCCCTCGTCGGAGTGGTCAGCGCAGTCCCTCCAGCCATTACAGATTCGCTCTGGCGGGAGGCACACAGACGTGTCATTGCCGCAGGGGAACTTCGGTGGCTTACAGACAGACACTTCACACCCCTCCTCATCCGATTGGTCCTCGCAGTCGATGTCTCCGTCGCACACCCAGTCCTTACTAATACATTTCCCTACGGTACAGAAAAATACAAATGCGTTACAAAGGACTTTTTTTTTAACTCTCATTAACTCTCTGCGTCGTTGCTCTACAAAGCTATCTGCTTTCCGCACACTTTTTCTTTAACCACATTCGAGATACGGCACATAATTTCCCATAGGGTTACATATGGTTTCAGAGTGCTTTTTGGACCTCGGTGTTTGCCGTATCATTAGCGATAATGAGGTACACAATCATTGTTTTTATTTATTTTTTTACGTTGAAAAAAATTTTTTTTTTAAAAGAGTGAAAAGTGTAAGCTGACTGTTTTAAAGTTTAAAGCATTAAACTGAATGCACGAGACTGACAGTATCGTAGCCAGAGTTTCTCTGTACATTTTCATACAGAATCCTTATCAGTTCTTCTTAATGGTGTACTGAGTAACCTGAGGTGTTTCGATTTATTTTTTTGAGCATGTGAGACAAGTCATTAGCGGTTCCCTCATTATCTCTCCAGACAAGTTCTTTAAGAAGGTGAAACAGGGCGATGAGTACATAAATTACTTTTCTGTATCTTCTAAGACCAAATGTTCATTAGACCTTCACCAAGACTTCACTTAATCAGATTTTAATTCACTTTACTTTGGGTTTTCCAGAAACTTTGTTTAGCTACTGTAGGTCTACCTGAATCCAGACTAGAAGCGATTTAAAAGGCTCGAATTAAAATCTCTTCCATGTTTATGAAAGGTCCAAGGCACTAAAACACTTTGACAGCCGTTCTATAGTTTCTAGCTGTTCGGGTTGTAGCTCTACAACCTGGAAGTGAATTAGCATTTTCGCTAACAGCTCCCCTCGGGGATTTCTAATGGCTTTGCAAAAGTGGTTTTAGATTTTAGAATAAAATGAGGTTCGTGACTTCTTCGTTTTGTTCCACAGCATAAATTACACACACCGACACCTCAAATGTGAATCCGTTACGTGCTTTAAATTGCTAATGTAAACATGCTAACAAGTTGCTACAGGGCACTTAGCGAGAGAAGGCAACACAGAGTGAAAAAAGGAGATGTTTATATGGTAGGCTATGTTTTGATTAATGAGAAGAACGTGAATAATATATTTAGTTCTCACTGAAAAACCAATACTTAAACTAGCCTATGTTGGTCTTTAGCTTTTCTAGCTAATCTATAAATTCAAGCTAAGTCAACTTGGAAATAAACAAGACAGCTGGTCAGCCATTATAATTGTGTCCAGAACATCTCTAAAACCAGCAAACATACGAGCCAGGGGGACCACATAAAACCAGTTTAGGCTGGATTAGGATCTCAGCAGGTTTCTTGGATGAAATAATGCAATGTATTTTATGTAGCTTCATTTGGATACATTTTTAAGCAAGTATCCATATAAATGAATTCATTGCACTTATTTGGTTAATTACAAATGCCTGACAGACCAGCTAAGACCATGAAAAGAGTTTAGGCTGGTTTAAAATGTTTTCAGTTGGTTTCTTGGGTAAAATGATGGATTAACTTTTAGTAACGTAATTTGGAAAATGTCCACATACTGTAAACATTAACTATTTTTATTCATTTGGTCAAGTATCCATGCCTGACTAAACAGGAAGAATTTAGGCTAGTCTAGGCTGGTGTAGGATGTTTTTAGCTGGTTTACTGAGTAAAATAATGCAATGTATCATATTTAGCTTCATTTGAACCTTACTGGGGTATATTTTTAGTAATATCTGAAAATAAAAAATATGTTTTTCCAAAAAATGTTCCTTGAAGACATTTTGTTGAAGACAGAAGAAATTAAGACATTTCTTACCGTAAATGCATTGAATCTTAATTTTTGATTAGTAATATGCAATGCTAAGACCTTTAAAAGTGATTTTCTCAGTATTTAGATTTTTTTGTGCCATCAGATTTCCAAATGGTTGAATCTCGGCCAAATATTGTTGTATCAACAAACCATACATCAATAGATTTTTTTATTATATTACTATGTAATACTGACACTTATCTTGTGGTCCAGGGTCACATATCTAACACTGACATCACTGACATCCCTAGCATATTACGTCACAAACTAAAATTGGAACTTATTTTTTTTCCTCAAAAGTTCCTTTCATAAAAGAGTCTTAAGCATTTTTTTAAACTGTTCCACTTTCCAACCTCTAACTTTTGAAGTTCAGCATCACAGATCAATTCACACACACACACACACACACACACACACACACACTCTCTCTCTCTCTTACCCACAAACACAAATACAATTCAACCTGAACCCAACTACCAAGGGTAATAAAATATTCCTGGTCTGCCTCAATCAGAACAAAACGATCCTAAACATGATTAATTCAGTCTAGAGGGAAGCAAAGCAATAATCAATGGCCTTCTGGAAGCATCTTTTCACATCACAGTCCCATTTTCAGCAGAATAACGGTAATGCAATATAATTTGAATGAGTGCTGATTCATCACGCCACCCAAGGCCACAATCAATCGATTAATGATCATATTTACGACCCTCTTCACCCAGAGATGACATTAAAGAGAATTTCCAAAGTGTGAAACTTGATTATGTAATGTGATAATGCGATTATGTAACAGACGTCGCTTTCTACCTGAGACCTTGCAGGTGAACTTTGCCTTGGGGTCACACATTCTCTTGGCTCCCTCACAGGCATATTCATCGCTACCATCTTCGCAGTCTTTATCTCCATCGCAGCGCCATATTTCAGGAACGCAGGTTCCGTCGCCGCGGCAGTGGAACTCTTTCTCGCTGCAGGCGCTAACGGCGGAGAGCGCTGATGGAGGGAACAATTCTTGGTGGTTAAAGTTTTGTAATTACAAATGTTGACATTTTTGAAGGTCAGTTTTAGGTCAATGTTTCTGTGTGTTTGTGTTTTATGCGATCATGTGAACCTGTCCTGGAGCAGGTGGCGTTCTCGTCGCTGAGGTCACCGCAGTCATTGTCCCCGTCACACATCCAGTGCTCAGGGATGCACTTCCCACTGGAGCACTGAAACTGAGCCACCGAGCAGGCGTGAACGCAGCCCACCTCATCACTGCCGTCCCCACAGTCATCCTCTAGAGACAGAAGGGGAATAAAGGAAGGAGAAAAAAAAGAAAGGAGAATAGTTTGAAAGGAATTAAGTTAAGAAGAAAGGAAGGACGAATGGACAAAAGGAACAGATAAAAGAAGGAAAGAAGCAAGTTTACACAGAAGTAAAGAAGGATAGAAAAAACAAAGGAGGGGGAAGAAAGGAAGAATGGAAGAAGAAGAGTAGGATGATGAAATTAAAGTAGGAATGAAGGAAAAAAGGAAGGACGGAAAGAAAGAAAGAAGGATGGATGGATGGATGGAAAGAATCAAAAGAGGAAGAAATGTAGAAAGGAAGGAAGAAACAGAAGAAAAGAAAGGAGAAATGGAACAATGGAAATGAAACAGGATAAACACAATGACAGTAGGTTCAAAGACGAAAGGAAAGACGCAAAGACAAAATGACAGAATGGGTGGATGGATGGATGGAAGAGTAGTAAGATGAAATTAAAGGACGAATGGTAAGAAGGGAGGAAGGATGGACAACATGAGGGAGAAAGAAAGAAAGAAAGAAAGAAAGAAAGAAAGTGAGAAGGAAAACGAAGCAGGACAAACACAATGTGGAATTAACTATATTACATGTATTTTCTTTCTTTCTTTCACCAGGTTCTTTTTTTTCGATCTGAATCTACTTATTATCACTTTATTATTATACAGTTATTATTATTCTGATAAATGAATTAAAAAAAATAATAAGTGACTTTATCTCACCAGAATCACAGTGCCACTTCACACTGATGCATTTCCCATTAGTACAGCCAAACTGAGTGAGCGGTTCACACGTTGGGAAATCTGAGGAGGTCACAAAAACATCAAAATCAAAGCAGGGAAGGGCAAAGGACACCCCCTTGCAACTTCACAAGTCAACGTTGGGCCTGTGCCAGAAGAAAATGCGAGCCGAATAATAAAAGCTTAGATCACGCCTTCGACTAACAACTTTTCCCCGCCAAGAACAACAAACACAGAGTTTGTTTCTGCTGAACTTTGCACCGTCTGTCTTATCTCCCAAGAGACAGAAGCTAACCTGCCTCGCGTGCCTTTCCACATAAACCGACAGTGGCGTCACACCGCCTTTCAGAATTAAACATGCATTAGAAAAGACGCTCCCTGGTTACTGACAGGAAGTATGCGGCAAACTGACATCGACTCGCGATACGGAGCGAGCGAGCAGCCGTGTGATGCCACGTGCTGCGGCTTCACGGAGAAAGGGCCGACGCTCGACATTTCTCAGACGGCGCCGCGCTCGGCTTTCCTGTGCCAGCTTGATTTTGATTTAAGGAAGCCAAGCATAAACTTTAATTACTCTATACTCGGCCCGCGTGTGTGTGTGAGAACCGAAGCGACCCTGGAACGTTACCCGAGGAAATCTAAACGGTAATAAGATGCGACGACTAACAGAGGAGAAAGCTTAAAACACACACTTCATCCCTCAGAGGAAAAGAGGTGGAGATCTGCTGGTATTTCTCATCTCTCATTTACACGAGCTGAACGGTGCTGTCGCAGACGACGCGAGCCGTCACGGCGGTTTACGGCGGGCCGTAGAGATCTAAAATACTCACAGATACATGGTAATAAGCATAATATCATACAAAGCTATTCATGGTTTGTTGTTTTCAGTATATACTGATAATGTCCTTGACATATCTTTGTGTTTATGATGAGGGGAAGCCACTCGTAATCTGAACGTTTTGGCACTGAGCACAACAAATACACACAGTTAAAGCCCTTTCGGTAAAGAATGCATTGCAAATTAAAGAGATATTCCACCCATGTCTTTCCAAACCCATAAAAGCTTCATTCCATCTTTGGAACACAATTTAAGATATTTTGGATGAAAAACGGGAGAGTGTTTGTGTTGCAGCTGACACAGAAAAACGGACGCAGTTTATGTCCAGCACGAGATGAATTGGCGAATAAATTCCCAATTTTTATTTTCTTTCCGTACAAAAAGTATTCATGTCGCTTCATAACATTCATATTCAGATGGACTATTTTTGACAATGCCTTTCATGCTTTTCTGGACCTTGACAGTGTTATTTACTTGGCAGTCAATGGGACAGTCACAAACCTCCTCGTCTTTAGCCAAAATATCTTTAATTGCTTTCTGAAGGCGAACAAAGCTTTTATGGGTTTGGAAGGACATGGGGTAAATGATTAATGACACAATTATCATTTTGGAGAGGAGTACCCCTTTAATGCTATAAAGGCTTTTTATTGGAATTGATGGTTCCGTGAAGAATCTTCAATATCCATAAAATGTTCTTCGAAAGTGAACAGAGTATACATCGAATGCGACAGATCTCGTTTTATGGCGCACCGCAAGAGCTAAAGTCTGTCGGGACAAAGCGACTTTTGAAATGAGATCTTTCATGTCGCAGCACATCCAGTGTAGACAGCACCACTGGTTATAATGATTACAATAGTATTTTGTTGCGCTGCTCGCATCTGGTATAAAAAAAAAGGAAGAAATTATTTATGTATATATAAATACATAAACATACAGTAAATATTTGCATACACATTTATATAGTTATATTATTATATTACATATGAATTTATTTAATATGTAAACATAACATATTTTGCGTGCATGTGTTTGCATGTATATATATTTATGTAAATAAAAATGTTTAATTACTAATCAGTACACATTGACATGCCTGCTGGTTGGGAAACTCTGCTTTAGATGATTAAAATGTTCTTTACACCAAGAAAATGGTTCTTTTAAGAGCTGTTCGCTGCATTCATTCCTTATAGTTTCCTTGTAGGCATTGGTGGTTCCTTCTGGAACATTTCCATTTGCTAGAAGTTTCTTCAACGTGTTAGATTGTTAAAGTGTTCTTGAAAGAGTTGTTGACTAAAATAGCTCCTCCGTGATGTCACTGTGTATCCAGGGGAGATATTGTTTGACGAGCTGACTTTAAGGTGTCTGCTTCTTTCAAATGTCAAATGTGCATCAAATGTTAGTGTGAAGACACATCGTGATTTTGTACCTCGTTTTCATTTTAATGCGAGAAAAACTGCATGTTGCTACATAGAGTGACGGAAAGACTTACTTTGTAGATAAACACTTAAGGCACATTTTCACCTGAAGTAAAAGTTGTTCAATGAAATGTCTTTAGTTTAGTTAGTGAGTTTCAGACGAAGCGCTTGCTAAAGAAAACAACTGATCTTGTTTTATTTACTTGTCAAAGGCATTTTAAATCTTAAAACAAAATATAATAATAAATAAAATGCTTGTATTGTTTTTTTCTAATTTAGAACAACATGTTAATAATGATAAATTGTATTATATTAGCATTACAAGGAGTTCAATTATATATATTTTATTAATTACAAACATTTTCATTACATTAAACAAAAAAAATATATAAATGTGATGATAATGATCATGAACTTGAATTTAAAGGATTAAATTATAAGGTGTGTGATGAGATCTCTGGTCTCGCGATAACTCGCGAAATATCCTCGCGGCTGCCCTCCTGATGAAAAAAATTACGTAAGGAAGGTATTCGGCCCGATTCGTTTTTTTTTTTTTTTTTTTAAATAAAATCGCTTACCCTGCTTTGAAAGGGATATTTATGTTATTTGTTTTTTTGTATTTACATTTTTTTGTTATTTATTATTAATTACTTGCCTGTCAGTTTGTGGCAAAATATTTAGCAGCGTTCACATGTTGTTTATTACTGCATGTAATAATAATTGATTACAAAATGCACCTGCACTTAAATTATTATTTTTTTTTTTTTGTTGAATAAAATACAATTTTCCCAATATATTTTATCATTGAGGATATATTTTAAAAAGTCTAAAAATATTGTCTTGTCACACCTATCAAAAAAAAATTTAAATAAAGAAAAGAAAAAAAATATTTCCGGAAATAATTTAAACGCCCCAGAGAACTAATAAAATGCTAATAAAAAAATCAATTTAGTGCAACAGCTCAATTACTTCTCAGTAGTGTGTCACTATTAAGAAATCCTGGTTGAATACCAATGTTTCCTTACAAAAAACAACTGACCACAAACTTAACATATAACATTATAAACAATAGTGTAAATATAAGGAAATATAACATTACAATTTATCAAAAATTTTATATCTGTACTTATTGCCACATTTATTTATTTTTATGTTTTTTATGTTTTATTACATTGAAATTAAATTAACAATGACTTTAGTTTTTGTGTTGTTGTTTTTTCTTCCCATACTATGCTGCATGTACTCAACTGATTGGCTGCCAAGCACCAAAGATAGTCATTTTCATTTCAGAATGCAGAAAACCATCCAATAGGGCCACAGTTCAGATGTGATCATGACAGCAGCAGGTGACCTTCAGAGCTCAAATCAAAGCAGTTTGGTGGGAACGGAGTGTGTGACCTCCGCATGCACAAAAACATCAAAAGACATCAAAGAGGCAACAACAGAGCAAATCTGAAAACAGAACAGGCCTTTTTCTTTGTTTGCGTGAGGATGCACAGAAAACACTTCAGATCTACGGCATCGTTTTGTCTTGGATCTCAAAAGCTTGTCTGCTGTTGTTAAAAGCCTCAGGCCATCAGATTAAACTGAAGTTAAAACAACACATCTGACCATGTTCTTCTGTTTTGAGAAACTACAATGGGTGTGTATTTGGAAAACGATGGATGCGTTCAGTTCAACAGTTTTAACATTGACATAAAAGGCGGGATCTTGATAAGAAATCATAAACAAGCAATAAAGAAATAAAGTGTGGTTTCTGAATCATGTGTCAATGAAATTAGCCATTAATGACATGATTGAAGTATATAATAAGATAAAATACTGTACTACATATTAATAAAAAAACCTTTAATTGAAGTATATAGAGGCTTGACGATGAAAGAGTATAGGATTAGGATAGCAAAGATAAAATATGGAAATACAGAGGGAAAAACTTCAAAGCGCTCCGTGTGAGGAAGACTCACCACACGACGAAGACTCATCCGACTGATCCCCGCAGTCATCATCACGGTCACAGCGCCAGTTCTCCGGGATGCAGCGTCCATTCTCACAGGGAAACTGGCCTGGCTGGCAGGTTTGGGCTGTGGGAAGCAAAAAACGGGGATATTAAATCACACCTGAGTGGATGTGTTCAATCTCACTCCCGCTACTTATATAAAACCCAAGTAAGGTCATCAGAGTGCTGACTGTTTGCAGCCTTGAACAAATCACTTTTTTTAAAGACAAAACAATGATTTATTACATTTTCAGAAACAATAACAGCATTCAAAATTATTAAAAAAAAAATATTATTTAAAAAAATAAATACAATTATGGCTTAAAAGTTAATCATATTATAGTATTTATTGAGACTTAATATAAAACGTTAAATAATAAATTGCATTATTATCATAACTATGTAATTTTATTACAATTTTTCAAATTAAAAAAAATGTTCTAATTTAGCACAAAATGTTTATGGCAAATTATATTATTAGCATAAAATTTACATATATAAAGTATCATTTTATTTACATCCATTTGCACTACATTAACCAAAGAAAACACAGATATCATGATAATGATTGTGATGATCTTTAAAAAAAATCTTAAAAATATATTAACTTGAATGTAAAGAATAATAACAAATTATCACTTTATAAAATAATATAAATATACCACCCAGGAGCACCAATAGAAATGCTTATGCTTAATATAATATATATATATATATATACACACACAAATAAATAAATACACACACACACATACATATATATATATATATATATAGTTTTCTAAAATAATTAAAACGCCTGGGAGCACTAATAAAAATGCTCATGGTTAATATATAATATATATATGTGTGTGTTCGCGTTTAAAATAACAAAAAAATATCCCAGATTTTTTATGTGATCTCATGCTTTTGGACCACAGGACAGTATATATATTCTTTCGTTTTTCTTCTTCTTTTTCTTCCATGCTTGAAAAATCATCTGGATTTGTTTTCACCTTTTCCAGGTCTGTATCCAGTCTCAGCCGTGATATTGAGTAATCGCTTTCAGAGATAAACCCCTAAGCCCATGACATCCAATATTACAGTTCGTGTCTTTCCTGCGGGACTTATGAATGGGTGCAGTGTTCAAAATGTGTTTTGTATCAACATCTGGCACCCAAGAACAGGAATTAACCATGTTATGAAGACAGATATGGTAAATATACCCAACGGGTAAAACCTCTCAGCGGGATTCAGAAGTTTTCACTTAGTGTGTTGAACTGCAAGAAAACTTTCAAACTCTACACAGCAGAAGCAAACACATGGAGATGGTAGAGGAATGACAAGTGTGTGATTGAGTTGTAATAGTTATTGATTAAAGTATTTTTTTAATAAAAAAAAAAGTGTCACAAAAGAACAAAAATTGATCTGTGAAGTGTTTTGAAGGCTAAAGAGAAGCAGGCGTCCAGCAGGGACAGCCAGAGAACTTGAATCAAGGATGTTTAGATGGAGTATGTGGCCCTGGAGGCATGAATTACTCAAAAAAAACCTTGGTCACAATTTAACAAAAGACACTATAAAGAAGTTAGAAGATGTTTTAGCAGAACCCCTTATGGTCAAAGAAGAAAATGGTGTAGGACAAAGCAGACCATATTTATAAGTCGAGTCTGATCGGATGTAAGACCAGAATGAGGATCTCAAACATTCTGTAAAATACATACTCTTGTGCTTTATATTAAAAAAAAGTATAATGCAGGTGCAGAATGACATGAAATTGAAATAATATGAAAAATAAAATAAAATAAATATATATATATATATATATATATATATATATATATATATACATATATCCTGTATATGAACATGTAAAAGAAACATATTAATAAAAACATAAATATTGTTAATAATAATAATAATCATAATTCAGTATTTTCTAAAATAAAAGTAGCGTCCAAATGTTAGGGACCACTTGCAAAAATTTTCTATTTTTTTTTCTAATTTAATACTAAACTTTATTTATAAATCACATCAAATTCACCATAACAATTAATGATAATATAAAAAATAAAAATAAAAAAACATACGTCATTTATTTTCCCTTTTTTTAATTGATTTTTTTTTTACTTTTAATAGCAAAAAAACAAAACATATTGAACACTTTCTAAAGTAAAACGGCCAAAAAACAAGTAAAATTTATATATATATATATATATATATATATATATTAAATAATATTAAATAATAACTGCACAAACCTAAACAAGAAATAATAATTATATATAATCAAATACAACTTTCTTAAACATTTTCTAAAATAAATGTGATTTCCTTCTAAAACAATTAATTACTTTTAAACTACTTTATTTTCATTGAATTTTTTTCTTAAAGCGTATTCATAGTTGCAGGAAACATTATGTCGAGTTTCTTTCAGTCTATGTAATAGACCAGCTCAAACATTCCTCAAAGTATCTCTTTTTGTGCTTTATATAAGAATAAATGTACTGTATCAGAAAAAAAAAAAACACTAGACGAAACTGAAATAAAACGGAGTTTTCATTTCCGGTTAAACTATAGCCTTTAATCAATAACTAAAAACCAGGAACAGATGACTCCCTGCATTTCTAGCATCTTCCAGAGCCGCTGCAAAAGGACTGCAGGTGTTTGAATAACCTTTGAAGGTCAGGTTGTGCTGTTTTATGAAGCTCTGAAACGAAGGCAAGCAAACAGGAACAGGTGCGGATTTGAATTCTGACAGAGTAACAGACCACAAGTTTGCTTGTTTACCGATTTTATGCATATCAGTGTAGAAACAGTAACAGGCTAAAATATTAAATGAGCACAGTGTGGTGATATGAATGAATGATGTGTCAGCTGGCGTCAATAGCTAGTTCGTCATAGTTTAACTATGCCTGGAGTTTGTTTTGGGTCTCATTTCGACCAATTCTGCTATTAAAATTTCAGTGTTTGGGTTATAGGTGTATTCTCAACCCTGCTAATGAGAAAGTTTCTATCGTGAGCGACATCTTGGGAGTCTTGCCAAAAAGTCAATGTCGTTGATCTTAATGATCTATTCATCTTCAGAGGGTGTGAAACCTTTTTATATTATTTATTAATATTTCTAGTTTTTAGCCTGCGAGCTGTTCTAGGCAGAGCTACTTAATTACAGGAGTTAGGCTTCCCCCCCCCCCCCGTTACACTTTCCAGACGATTAATTAGTTCCCTCTAGATGTCATTTTGAAATTCCAGGTTTGAAAGCGACCTTGTACTGAAGACATCTTTGAAGACTGAAGCTTTAGATTGTAAAGAGTCAAGAAAAGAGAGCATTTACTTTGTGCTTTTTTTAAATATTATTTTGAACGAGAGGGTTAAGTCTCTCATGACAGAAACCTGGGAACTAATCGGTCAAATGTTAATTAGCAGTTCTTATTAAAAGGAGTTCTGCAAAAAAAAAAAAAAAAAAAAAAAAATCAACAAATATTAAAACTATTGTTCATATTAAAAATAAATATTAAGCATGATAACACAATAATAATAATTATATAACATTATATAAATAAATAAAGAAAAAAAGAAACTGATTTTATGAAGTATTTAGGCAGTGTTTTATTAATAGGTTTTTTTTTATTATTAATTGAATTACCAGTATTTTTTTTTTTTTTGTAAGCTAGTTATAATTATTTATGTTGTAGATTTTATGTAGTATTTAGGATGTTTTTATTAATAGAAAAAAAGTTATAATTTCATTACAAGTAAATATTAAACATAATAATATATACATGTTATTATATTTAATTATATGCTAGTTATTATTATTTATATTGTCGTTATAATAGATAAAATAATAATAAAAATAACATAATATAATCTTGTGTTAAATAGTAATAAGTATATTATTGTAACATTTTGTTTATACTCTATTTGTGTTTTTGTTACTATGAGAATATAATTACAAGCACAATATATTTATTTCACTTCTTAAAAATATTTCAATACAAATAGTACATAAAAACATTATTTAAATCAATAAATAAACAACAATAATAATAAAATGATATCCTCAAACGTAAACTCTGTCTGAAAGCCACAGGAATTAAAAAAACTGAATTTTCTTTGACAGATAAGACGACTGTAAATTACAAGCTGGCAGGAACCTTCCTCTCCCAAACACTTGTCATTGATTTCCTCCAAATTCTCCTTTTAGAGATTAGATTAGAAAATTGTATTACCCACAAAGGGGAACTTTGTCTGTAGGCTATCTAAATTAAATCGACCGCTGCCTGTTGGCGAAATGTGTGGAATTTGTCTCCAGCCTTTTTATCAAGTGGCACGATATGGCTCCGACAACACGACGTGAATTAAACACAGCATCTTTCCCGCGATATTGATATTTCGGTCATTCGCAATCGCCGGCCCAAAGCGAGACGCGGAAACGCTCTCAAAAGGCCTCAAACTCACTGGCCTGAAACAGATGTGTGTCAGGTGTAAATCCCACCAAGTGCATGATGAATTACGCGGGAGAACCTAGTTTTGTTTCCGCACAGTCGCTCTGACCAGAGGGAACGTATGACATGGGCCCGTACCGGCGGGAAATTATAAAGGGGGGTGTCATGTAAGACTGCTACTCCTCTCGAAGCAACGTATTCTCGGTTGGCGCTAGCTTTGAGTGCGAGTAGCCTACAGCGTGCGGCGTGGCTCCCAGCGGTGAGGCCGCTCAGCGAGGTTGTTTCGGATGGCTGGTCCGTCCATGTAGGACAGGGCTCCAGAGTGAAGCTCACCTGAGCAGGTGCGGTTGGACTCATCTTCGTTGCTGCCGCAGTCGTCGGTGCCGTCACACAGCCATCTCTTCGGGATACAGCGGTTGTTCAGGCATTTAAATTGGTCCGCCGGGCAGCTGCGATTGGCTGAGGAGGAACAAACAGGCTGTCAATTGGCAACACAAATAAAAATCTTCAAGCATCTGAGTATCCCAATGTTTTGCGATGGTTCATACTAACACATTGTGGCGTACTGTATCCCACAATGTACAGTAATGTGCTCAACTTCTTTAACGACTTCTTTATATAAGGCTTCTAAACGATCAACATGATCGAAAATTATATATTATATTATTATATCCTATGTGTAGGCCTTTTCCCCAAAACAAACAAACAAACAAAAATCCATCTTTGGAACTGAATTTACTGAATTTTTGGGTGAACTTACCCTATATCAGTATTTGTATATTTTTCTTTTTATTACAAAGATCATAAAACCCATCATTTAAATCAATAAAAACATGAAATAAGATCTTGTATTATATATATTTCTTGCATTATATACATTTACTTATTATATACTTGCATTTTTATAGAACCGTTTTAGATCGTTGTAATATATTTTCTTTGTTTCAGTAGGTTCGTGGTTGGATTACATAAGTGTGAAAAGACCTACAGCAGAGAAGCGGATCTTCATCGCTGCCGTCCGAGCAGTCATTATCCCCATCACACTTCCACGAGAGCTGAATGCAGCGCTGGTTCTGGCACTGAAACTCCACTGGGCCGCACCGCTTTGTCTTAGTGACCTCTGATGGGGCTGAAAAGGGCAGAAACAAGATGTTAGAGAAAGCACGCACACACACACAGCTTCTTCTCTCTGTATCTTATATGCAGTGGGTACAGAAAGTATTCAGACCCCCTTAAATTTGTCACTCTTTGTTGTATTGAAGCCGTTTGCTAAAATCATTAAGTTTTTCCTCATTATTGTACACATAGCACCCTATATTGACAGAAAAGCACAGAA
The DNA here is from genome assembly GCA_032357475.1 of Enteromius thamalakanensis. NCBI lineage: Eukaryota > Metazoa > Chordata > Actinopteri > Cypriniformes > Cyprinidae > Enteromius > Enteromius thamalakanensis. The sequence goes on from JAUCMT010000053.1 coordinate 5,296,723, forward strand.
TTGTTGACATTTTCGCAGATTTATTAAAAAATAATAACTGAAATATCACATGGTCCTAAGTATTCAGACCCGTGGCTGTGACACTCATATATTTAACACTGCTGTCCATTTCTTCTGAGCTATCGGGGGAGAAGAGCCTTGGTGAGAGAGGTAAAGAAGAACTGAAATATCTCTGTGGCTGAGCTCCAGAGATGCAGTTGGGAGACGGGAGAAAGTTGTAGAGATTCAACCATCACTGCAGCCCTCAACCAGTCAGGGACCAAAACCTTCTCCAGAGTGCTCAGGACCTCAGACTGGGCCGAAGGTTTACCTTCCAACAAGACAATGACCCTAAGCACTAAAACAATGAAGAAGTGGCTTCACAACAGCTACGTGACTGTTCTTGAATGGCCCAGCCAGAGCCCTGACTTAAACCCAACTGAGCATCTCTGGAGAGAGCGTTTACCATCCAACCTGACTGAACTGGAGAGGATCTGCAAGGAGGAATGGCAGAGGATCCCCAAATCCAGATGTGAAAAATTTGTTGCATCTTTCCCAAAAAGACTCATGGCTGTATTCGATCAAAAGGGTGCTTCTACTAAATACTGAGCAAATCTAAATACTTGGGCCCATGTGACATTTCAGTTTCTGTGTTACAATTCTGTGTTTTTCTGTGGTGCTGTGTGTACTTTAATGAGGAAAAAAATGAACTTTATTGAAATAAAAATTGTTAGCTTCTAAATTATTATTATTATTATTATTATTATCTAAAGTATTTAGTTCTAAATTATGCTTAAACCAGCTAAACATAGACACACACACTTCCACCATATACTTATAATAACATACAAAATAAAAAGTTAGCAAAACAGGAAGTCATTGAGTCATTTATGTGGTGAATAGAATGCACATGAGTTTACAATGGGTTTAAGGCCAAGCCACACGCAAACACAAACACAGTTACAGCCAAACCGCAGGTTGAGCGGAGACATCTACATCCCCCACTGGAAATGGAAATCAATGGACATATTCAGCTTAACATAAACATATCTGATCTGTTGTCATATTTTCCACAAACCGCCACCATTATTGACTAGCCTGCAGGTGCCAATACAAAATCTGCATAGTCTGCTCTACCACATACCACTTGTAAATCCCAGAATAACAATCAATTGCATCAGCTCTAACCACACATGATGCAACAAGTTTTCAGTGGCCAGTAATATTTCTGTCGCTCATATTGTCCAAATTATCACTCATACTGTATATTGTATTAGGCCTGTATAATGATTATAAATGACTAATAGAAGCTTACATGAGCAGGTGATGTTATCTTTCTCCAAATGTTGGCCGTCTGCGCACGCGCATATGCGACCTGCAGGCGTAGCAAGGCATAGAGCCGAAGAGCCGCAGCCACCGTGATTTGCCGAACACTGGTTATTACCTTAGGAAAAAAAACGCAAAGAAAGATGATATTTAATGCAGTTGAGAGACATTATACTTGGTTGAAATAAAGCATCATTTTCATATGTTTATGTTCAAATTGAGAAGGAGAAGCTGCATTAGTTAGCTTCACTATAAAATCTATGTATGCAATATATAATACATTAAAGCTACGTGAATAATATCATATAATTTAATTAAAACAGTTTTATGTAGCTGTAAACCAAAGAAAATGTTAATTAGGGTGATGGAATTAAAAATATAGATGCATATTATATACAACAATAAAATGTTCTATTTATATAGCGGAGTCAGAAAAATAGTCATGAAAAGCATTACGAAACAAAAATATTTTACTGAAATATTTCACCATTTTCGTCAACTTTTAGATTCAAAAAAATATATTGCAAACAGTAAATTTGCAGTTTCTGTTAGCCAGTAGAGAAATTGTGATGGTTTCAGATTTGTTCAAGCACGGTTTTCGAAACGGTTTTAGGTTAGTTACGAACTTTGTAACAAACTTAAAACCATTGCGAAAACCACATTGGGAAATGTACCATCCTGATGGAAAATTACCAGTTGTGTGGATTTGTACAGAAACGACAGAATTTTGCTTATTCATGGCAAATGTTCGCTAAGCCACTGGGGGGTGATCTCAATTAACCCACACGATTCGTATAACCCAATAGCAAACCACTGAAATCTCGTAAAACGGTTATGACGTAAAACTAAAAAAAGCCTTTTTAACAGAAATCGTATAACTTTAGCAGTTTCAAAACAAATCATTCGCAAAGGTTTCGAAGATTCACAAAGCAATGTTTCAAAAGTGCGCATCACTAAATGTGGTTGAACTTAACTCTTAAGTTAACCAGTGAATCATTTACTTGAACCAGTTATTTTACATGAACCCATTTACTTGTTGAGATGTTATGTTTATGAAATCGGCTCATTTTTTTTGGTAGTGTTTTATTACTCTACACACTACGCAAAGAACAAGATCATGAGTGTTAAACTAAATGCGTTACCACACTTAAACTAACAGCATGTCCATGTACTCTAAATGAACAACTAAACGCTTTTTTCAATGCAAATAGCTCTCCCAGTGAAGCCCAGCATCCAGAGTGGACATGAAATGCCATGCTCAGACCCTCTTGTCCAATGAATATCGATCTTTGCTCCATTAAAATCAATGATGCAAGTATCTGGCATAGACTCCCAGTGAAGAATGGCATCAATTGGACTCTACAGGACACGTGTCCACTGAATCCAGCAGAGATTAATGCAGACTAAAGCGGATGAAGTTAAATGAACAAACAGCGCTTTCCTCATTTAGTCGCTAAAATATAATAATGCACAGTGAGTGCAAATTACCATACAAATCATTTATACTTAAATAAACATGTCATTGTTGCATTTTAAGGTATTTTAGGGGGAGAAGCTGATAGTCACAAAGCAGATATGAAAAAGTCTCTCTTTTTTGGCACCATTATGCATTTTCCAAAACCGTTCAGACATTTATATCATTTCCTGATGGATACGCTAAACATTTTATGCGAATACGAGACTGTAAACTGAAACCACTGACCATTTCATAGAACAACATTTCTGAGCAAATGATACCCAGCTCACTCTCAATTGTCAAGTCAGCCAAAAAAATGAGTCATAGCAAGCTAATGTAGCGTAACGCGACAACAACTCTCCTGAACATAGCTGAGTGAAGATTGTAAAATGATAAATAGTGAACATTACCACTTTTTTGATACCCTTGTAACATCCACTTAGCATTGTTATCACTAAAGAGTTAAACAATGCAAGGTAATTATCAAATCCAATATTGCATACAATTTCTGTACAAAGAATAATACAACAGCCAGACATGTTTAGTAAAGCTTAGATTTCATGAACAAAAGCTTATCATTTCCACTAAGAGCTACATGCACTAGCAGGTTATTATATATTCAGCAGAGTTCCACTTGGCTGCATTAGCTTAGCGTATGAATTCACTATCCAATGTTGAGTGCTTCAGTGGGCAGTGCCGTCCCCCACAGTGTTTCAGACCCCCTATGTTGCACACTGACAGGTGCTTACAACTGCCAATAGCTTTAATCACAGGTGCCGAAATGATGCACCGAACATCTGGACAACATCAGTAGCGTAGCGTAAACATGATTTCCAAGCTGTTTGTTAGAACAACAGCATATAAATTACAACCATCAACCACCTTGGAAAAGTTTCCAATACCTTCATTATCAATTGAAATCTTGGATACTTTTTGAGACCCATTTGAGAATATTTAAACCGGAGAGTCGCTCTACCAGTTGCAAAGTTGTTTGACTTTTTGCTAAGCAGGTCATTGAAGCTTGAGAACGATTTAAGCGCATTGGCTGTCATTAGGAACGACATTTAGTATCTTCCAGATGCAACATATGAGTAACTCTACAGGAGCCGCCACAGCGATTAACCTTGAGAAAAAAATTGTAGACCAAAATGAACATTCATCATCACCCTCAGTCACCATACTAGCTCACAGCACCAATGGCATCTACAACTATGAGGTCAGTTTCAATCTAAGCCATTTTATCCCATCAAGAACAAGTTAAGCCATCAAATATAGTGGTTTAGTGAAAAAAAAATGCTTACAAAAGTGACATAATTTTTGTAAATGACCCTGTAATTTTAACATAGCAATTTCTGCACAGCAGTGCGATGAAGAACAATGTCACAAAACTGAGTGTAGGCACCAAAAAACTGCACAGTTCCTCAGAACAATTGCTTGTCACTGGAGACATAATCCAGAACCTCAGAATGACAAATCATACAAATTTCCAGCAAATGCCTTCAAATTAGCTATTAAAATATAAGAAAAGTTAGGCTTGTTTGATCTGGGCTCAAAAAATGCTTGGATCATGAAGTCTTAAGGTTAAAATTACCATTAAGTATCCTACTCTGGGAATATCCGTTGCAAAGCATTTATTCAAATTCAGGGACTTGCCTGTATGGCATTAGTTTCTAGAATGTTCAGCTGTTTAAAAGGTGAACGCATATGGGGCAATATATTTCTTTTCCATATATCGTACGGTGTACCAAGTGTGTGCCAACACAGGAACTGGCCTCGAGGCAAAGCTATGGGATGATGATATATATAAAAATCAGACCACCCCTCAGAACTCTGGCAATTTAAATCTTAGAGTTTCTGGAGGACGGTCAATAGCTAGACATCAAAGCTCCTTCTATATCATTGCAGCCCCTGGCAAGGCTTCAAGAATTCATTATGGCTTAAAATCTACAGCATACATATTCATATTTACCTTTCTGGCTCTGCGGGTCATACACCTGAATCCCGAAGAGAGGCGGTCTTTCTGCTCGCAGTAGAGCAACATCACTGGACGACAAATCTAGACGGAATATAGAGGCGTTCATGTAATCCGTCCAGAATATGTAATTCTGGTAATGCGCAATCCCAAATGGATGATTCAGCTCTTTCCCGCTGTACACCACCTGTGAGAAGTAGATCGGATTTGTGAGTCACAGGGAAAAATTAACATGAACATAGAGAGGAAACGGTTGTGTCAGAGAACTAAAGAACTGACTCACTCATTTACTAACCATTCTGTGGCTGCCGTTGAGGTAGATTTTCTCAATGTGGTCATAGTAGGCGTCACACCAATACATGACGCTGGAGGAGTGGTCCAGAGTGAGGCCGTTGGGCCACAGCATGTTGGATGTGACGAAGATCTGACGGTAAGATCCATCCATCCAGGCCTTCTCGATCCTTCCTCTGCTGTCAATTAACTCATCCTCCTCCCAGTCCGTCCAATACATCCATCTAAAAAGCCAAGTAAGAAAATATATCTTTAAGATCATCCTTCTAAAGAAGACCGGCTTAAACCGAAATGCATTTTCATTCAGCTCTAGATGGTTTAATACGGATAGGCATTCTTCCGGTGCCTCAGGGGTGGGAAACTTGTAAAAGGGAAGTTTGTAATCTTCAAGACTCTGGTTAGATTTTTCAAATGTGTTTGATTAGGGTTGGAGCTACTGTGGATCCGACCCTAATCAAAAACACAGCCTTTGGTTCAAATTCGTTGGATTAGGGTTGTAGCTAATGCTGCATTTGATTTACCTTGGAAGTCAAATGTTGGAACTGGGAATGGCTTTATCCTCAAGTGGACCGTGTTCTAGTACGAAAGTCAGATAATCAAGATTGATGCATCCTTTGTTAGCACTACAAATCTAAGAAAAGATAATGCCATAGTTTGATGTCCATAAATAAAGGATATTGGATATGATTGCGTGCACCACTGAGTTTGAGATGAAGACAAACATAAGTGCTATTAAACTATAATTTACCACTGTTTCTGTTTTGTTGGAACCATATTGGATTGTGAAGTTGGAGTTGTTGTGATTGCTGTGGAATTATGAGTGGGAAGGGCGTTTCGATTACAGGGAACTTGGAATTTTCAACTTCCGAGCACAAATGAAATGCAACATAAACACTGTTGGATCTCGAAGGCCAGAGTTACCCACAGTTTTTCTAACTGGCAGCATACCCAAGTTTTCCACCACACCACCATCATGGTGTTTCTGGAAAATATTACTACATTATACTTTTAGAGCTCATTAAGAAATTAAGCGGTGACACCAACATCCAATAAAAGGGGCCATTAAGCAATTGGAAAAATTTCATGAGATGGAGGATTTGAATGTCACAAACCAGAACTAAATACTGGTTTTGGAACATTACCACTGGTTTATTCTGGTTATTTGCATCTAAAGAGTAAGACTCGTTACCCCTTGGTTAACTGCTAGTTGGTCAAAGTTCTTGAGACACAGTCTTAACATACAAGCTATATTTATGCAACAGGTCCTGGGTTTGCTCAGTGGTGCCTTCTATAAGATAGCTCACCGTAAAAGAACTGAGTGCAATATCTACACCTTACCATCTAAAAAAGAGGCCTGCACAATTGGTGTTTTTAGTCATTCGTACAAGGTCCTTCGTTTGCAGGTTCAAATCGCTCACATTTCACATCATAAACTAAAAACGGTGACATGGCCTTGCGCATTTGAACAAAGCCTAACATAACATGACAGAAGGAATTGACTCCCCCCCACTCATATTCAGTGACCTGTTGAATAATTCACGAGTCAGGGCTTTGAGTGACAGCACCTGCTGTGAACAGGCAAACCAGGCGAGTGATGGAGATGGAGAGCAAATGCGATCAGGACCCAGAGTCATAACAGCTAATCCTCCATCTTATCATGTTAGCACAGACAGGAAATGACATGCGTACATGGGATACGGAAGGACGGACACGGTAAAGGACAGTTTTTAGAGAAGGAAATGGGATTTAAAAGGGGAGAGATTAAGCTAGGATAGGTATTGAATATTCAGCATAGCGGCAGCTAAAGCTTAAGCGGTGATCCGAAGTTAAAAAAAAAAAAACTGTTCAAAATTTTAAACCAATTTCTAGTAACACAATTACAGATTAATTGCAGATTAAAACTGATTACTGGCAATTATTCTAAAGACTCCAGGTCTTATTTGCAACTAAATGATCTGAAATTCCAAGACACCAAAGCTATTAAAAACTGACAACCCAATCCAGAAACCCATTACGAGGATAAACATGTCAAGTGTACAGCACATGGAAAGAAGTCACTAAAATATAAGCAGAAACTGGAACCTGCCTTTAAACTTTTAAACCTCTTATGTCAGGCTTCACCGTTCTGCCAAAGCAGCGATTTACAGTCATGGAGTCTCCATATTCCTTTTAAGCCTTTCCATCTGAGCAATGACATCAAATGAGGATGTTCGCATTGGCTCCCTTTGATACAATAGCACATCTGCAACTTCTTGTCTTAGATTTAAATGAACAATATTATTGAATAAATGTGTTTTGTAACTCCAAGGAATGCAAGAATAACTATCATACCATGTTTTTGGAGCTTTAGTAATAGTTTGTTTTTTCTCTTTTAACATTTAAAATTATATAATACTATAGTTTTATGGTTGTGTATTATGGAAATTCCATACTTTTTTGGAAAGCGAGAAAAACCTTGATGCGGCGTAGCACTTAGGCGGTGAAAAGTGGTTCGACAAAACAGCTCAAACCAGCACAAAGAAGTTAAAATAGCACGGCTGCAACACAGCATATGTTTTTACATTACTTTTGCATTTGTTAACACTATCAGGTAGGTTTGGGTTTTGGTGTAGGTGATATTTCCAACAAGAGCATTAATCTTTAGCGACACACACTGGATATTGGAATTCTGAACGGCTGCAAAACGTACCTAAAACAGCGTTATAAAAAACTGCAATACGCACCTGTACCAACCTGATACAAAGGAGCAACGGTTACGTATTAAACGTGTGTTTTAGCGCAACTCTCTGGGCATTTCACTTTAAAATCTTTAAAAATGTGCAGTAAGGTACATAATTTTGCAGAAATGTATGTAGAAGCACGTATATCCAATGAGCCTGGTTTTAAAAAGTTTTTATATAGATGGCTTTGACTTTATTATTCCATACATACTATATAAATCCTTCACATATCATTTAGTGCTTTTAAATGATTAATTGCAAAATAAATATTAAATAAATTTTTGTTTTGTTACATAAACACGGAACACAATAATCCCAATCAATGTGATAAATTAGTTAAATCAAAAGTAATCTACAAGTAAGTAATAAGTAGTCAGACTACATAATAAATGTGATCAATATTATGATAAAAAACTACAATTTGAGTCGTGTAATATGTATGGATCTCCAATTTGGAAGTAATCCACTCGGCTTTGCAAATGCATATCAAAATGGTAATGATACAGTATATCAAGTACTATAGCATTAGCATGTGATATTTTTTCTTTATATATTATTATATATATATATATTATTATTATAGTTCAAAATATATAAATGCTGTGGTAGTACAGAACCATAATATATATTAAAGTACCAAATACCATGGCATTGTCATCTACAGTAATACCACCACAGTGCTTTTTGTTAATGAAACCAGAGGAAGCACAGGGCTGTCGAAATTTCTTGATGAAATCTCTAAGCTCAAAGGGCAAACATCCCACCCCCAGTGCGCTCTAAATGGTTGGATTTCATCCAAGGCTTTAACAGACTGAAATCCCTGCAGAAGAATCTTTTAAATGCTTCTGTAAGCAGGAAAGGTATCATGGGCTTACCCGTTTAGTGGATCCACAACAATGGCCCTGGGATGAGACATATTGCCTTCTAAAAGCGTTCTCCTGGTCTGCGAGGGCCGGTCCAGCCCAGCCACGCTGATGGTCTTTCTATAACCGTCATTTGTCCAGAACAGGTTATTACCTATCCAATCCACCGAAATACCCTCAACATTATCCAGCTCTGCAGAAAGAGAGAGGAGAAAGAAATTGAGAAAATGTTGTTCTTTTAGCTTGATAACATCAAAGACAGCTCAATTAATCACTGTCCTCCTCTAATTCTTCCCAGTGAAATTATGCGTTATCGACCGGCGAGCTTCTCCAACGACTGAATTGCACAAAATGTATGATAAATAACTTCCCATTTGGAAAACAACGGCAAAAGAAGTGCTCGAGTACAGGTGGCCTGATTCCACCGTACCACGCCGCATGGTTGCACAGATGATTCATCACCGAGCCAAAGCGAAAATGAGTTCGTTAAAGAATATTTAAGAGCTTTTTACGCAATAAAACTGCGGTACGGCTCAACAGAATTACACAGAAGCCAACATTAATCTCTGAGATGTCACGGTAAACATACCATCCTTAAGGATTGTCTCCCGAGCGGTTCCGTCAATCTTCTGCCGTCCAATTAGGAAGCTCGTAGTGTCGGCAAAGTAGATGTAGCTACTCTCTGCATGGAAATCCAGGGCCCTGGGACTCACCAGCCCTTCGATTTGAATCAAATGTTCATCTCCAGACTTGATATTCATATCCAGACCTCTGATAACCCCGGGCCGTCCCTTCCCGTAAAACAGGAACAGCTCGTTCTTTGGTTCTGCGAATACAAGATTACCCAAAGTAAACAAACGCAGTGGCGTAACGCAATAAGCCTTCTGCCACAGTACTGTCGGAGCTTAATTAATTGACATGATTAGCCACCGTTTTCAATTCAGTTCTGCAAATTAAAGCCTTTGACAAAAATGTATCCAAAGCGAGAGGCTCAAGCTAATTACATTAGCTTAATTAAAACCAGAATTAGTTCCACTGATTCGCTTCTATGGAATCAATCATCTTTTGGTGCAAGCAGTTACATTGTGTTTGTAATTGTATCTGAGTGTGTGTGTGTAAAAGTAACTGGGGACAAACAGGGTCCTAAGTGGGGGCAGCAAAGAGAAAGACACGGTTGCGCAATGTTTTCGAAATTCATTACTTATAGGCTGCATGTGAGAGGATGATTGTAATTGTTATTAGGTCTCAGATCCAGTGAGATCCAGAGAAACAAGAGGAACAAACCAGGATAGAGGAACCCAGAAAGAACCATTATGTGATTTTGGACTTTGTTTTTGATTCCTCCGTGCCATGCCATTGCTCTCAAGTTTTATTTCAGAAAGTTTGTTCGCAAGATGCGAGAATAAATGACTTCCATGAGGGTAAGAGAGACAGGAATTTCATTCTGGTGTGAACTGCTTTCAATAACCATGTCCTGTTCTTGTACAATCCAGTGAATTAAGTAATTTACAAATGAATGGTGCTTCAGTTCATTCATAACGAATGAATGACGAGTCTGGCTTCAGTTCAAAAACAGCTTCACATTGATTAACACTTGAAATAAAAACAAAATATTGGAGGAGCCACATGGAAAACCACTGTAAAATAAAAGATATGGCCCCATTTGACGCACATCATTATAAATGGATGACACATCGCAGTGATGAATAAGATCAATGGATGTAGATGTGGAAAGTCACCTGATGACACGTCGACACACTCTTGACAACTTGTAATAATTCAGACAAGGTGACACATTGTTATATGTGGTTCATACAAAAAGGTACAACTTTAAGTAGCAATCATGGTTAAGGTCAAGCATGAAAGGCATTTTCTGCCACAGAACAAAAAACAATGCAACCGCCACTTTACCTCACAATTCAGACTTTTTCTTGCAATTCTGATGGGAAAAAAAGAACTGTGTGGTATAAAATTAATAAATATGTAAAAAAAGATAATTGTGATTTTTATACTGCAATTCTGACTTTTTTCTTAGAATTGCGGGATATAAATACAATTGCGAATCATAATATGGTTCTGAGGGGAAAATCATTGTGAGGTATAAACTTACAAATAAGAGGAAAAAAGTCAGAATCAGAATTTATATCTCACAATTCTGACTTTAATTTATGCAATTCTTAGCAAAAGAAATTAGAATTTTAGAAAAATTTTGAAAATTCCATTTATATCTCACAATTGTAAGTAAAATAAGTCTGATATGAAAAGTCGCTATTACCTTTATCATTGTTAATTTTGTAAATGTAAATTACGTGATGGAAAAAAAATTCAAAATGCAAATTTAGAATTTAAAACAAAAATAAAGAAATGGTGAAATGTAAACTGCGACTTTTGAGATTATATTATTAGATTTAAACTTGCTGTTTGGGTTTTATGTCTTTAATTTCTGATTCTAAAATTCTAAAACAATATGGAAACAGTAATAAGCTTACTGAGATAAAGTCATAAATATTTGATTCATTTAATTTTAATAGTGGCAGAAACAGCTTTTATAGTTAAAGGGTTATTTACTATCGTGTAGTTCCAAACCCATAGACCTTAGTCAATATTCAGAACACAAATTTAGATATATGTAATGATATCAGAGAGCAATTTGTCCCTCCATAGACAGCAATACAACTGAAAGAATCCCAGATTCAGAAAAGTGGTAAAACACTGGTAAAACAGTCCATGTGACATGAGTGGATCAACTTAAATTTTTGCGCAAAGAAAACAAAAATAACATAATTTAGCTCAACCATTCTTTCCTATGACTTACTGTACGTCTTTTGTCATTTTAGAGAATATTACTGCATAAGCATACACGCAAACAGCCGCAGATTACACACATGCGTGTGTTTTTACCCGGATGTAAACAAGGCGGATACGTTAAAGCTTGTGTATGTGGCGCGTTGAGATAAAAAAGTTAAAGGAGAAGAAGAATTCTCGTGGCATCACAAAAGTGAAGTTGATCACTGATGTCACATGGACTGTTTTACCAATGTTTTTGCCATGTGTCTGGATCTGGGATCATTTCAATTGCTGTCTATGGAGGGACAGATGGCTCTCAGATATCATCACAAATATCTTAATTTGTGTTGTGAATTCTTATGGGTTTGTAAAGAAATAAAGATTAGTAATAATGACAGAATTAAATTTTTTGGGTAAACTAACCTTTTAAGAGTTGATATGCATAGTTAGGGTTAATTTTAGGTTACATGTTACAATGTCACAATGTTTTACAGTTTAATAGCATTTTGGGCTTGCTTAAGCCATTACATTCAGTCATTTAGCAGACACTTTTATCCAAAGCCACATACAATGGAGAAGCAGGAAGTAGAAAATAATGCAAATCCCCATAGTTTTCCAAAAGCAAATTTACGAAATGAAAGTTGCTGGTTTTCATAAACCATTCACTAAATAAAACTCAATACATTTGAGCTGCTAGATGAGTCGTTATTTGTTTTTTTACCAAATGTATGTCTACTTACACACACAACCCCACACACACTTAGATAGTCAATGATCCTGATGCCAAGAGACAAAACATATCAATTTTCCATGTATTCCACCCTAATGTGTTGATCGTGGACTATAAATCATAGAAACATGTCCATTCTTCAGCATCTTTCGGCTCCATAAATTTGGTCGTAAATTTCCATTTCGATAAACCCATGAGGGCCATCCATCTGATATACGGTTTCAGATAGCAGCACCTCTTCCATTGGGAATATCCCTAAAACCATTTACATGAGAGACCCGTCTCTTAGAGCTAATCAGACACCTGGGAGCTGCAGGATGAAGAGACAGAAAAGAGATTGTTTTTTTGTGACCCTCACTTTTGCATGACTTCCCGTCACTGGCAAGGACGTGGCCGGTCCGGCAGCGACACACACGTGATTTGTAGTTGTGGCTCAGTAGACAGATATGCGTGCATCCACCCTTTCTTCCGTGTGGGTCAGGGCTGCATGCGTGAGTCCTGACTGGAGAAATAGAAAGGTCAGTATCAAGCAGCTAGCACTGGAAAATATCACTTAAGCCACGACTTAAATTGTTTATAATCGTTCATAGTAAACACATGTATACCACTAAATACCTGATAAATATTTAGAATATTTAGAATATTTAGAAAACAATGCTACCTCGCAATAAAATGCTAAATGTTCTAAAGTGATATTTTGACAACTTAATTAGTCACTTTGCACAGCAAAATGGTAATATAAGATCTAGCCAAGTGTTTCTTCAATGTTTTAGGAGGATAAAAATATTGGAATTGTGTTTCACGCATAGCAGGGGATAACAATACTACATGCTACATAACAAAATGCTAAATGCTAACTATTAATAGCATCTGATTGTATTTAGTATGCAATGAAAAACAAACAGGTTTATTCACTTATTAAAAAGAAGCAGACACATTATTTTTTAAATGTCAAAGATTATCTGTCATATTACAATACCTTGATACAATACCACGACTTCATTAGTCTCTTTTTAGTACAGCTAAATGCTAATCGTTAAAATTTAGCTTGGGGTTTCTTCAATGCTACATAAATGTCAAATGCTAAAAAGGCAACTGACTCTGTACAGTAGCTAGGTAAACAATAAATTAGGGCTGTGCGATGTATATCGAACGATATATTATACGCATCTCGTCGGTAAAGCCGGTTCTTTGATTAGCGCTAAATCTTCGATTTACTGATTTACGGCTCTGTTCATAAACTGGTGCTGCATTTAAACACAGCTGACGAAGATTTAGCGCTAATCAAAGAACCGGCTTTACTGACAAGATGCGCATAATATATCGTTCGATATATATCGCCCAACCCTACTTATTTAGTTGATTTAGTTTCCTTTTTTAGTTAAAGAAGTACATAAACACGACCTGAAATAGAGTAGAAAGAAGCAAATAGTTCTAATTGTTACAAAGGAAGTAACACACTGAATTAAATGTGAAATTTTAAAACTGAATCACTGAAACGGCACAAAAAAAAACATTTCACCATGACACTTAGCCTTACAGTAACAGTTAAGATCAAGATGTTGTGAAAGAAACAATATAATCTCAATATAATCCTTGATCAGTGACAGACAGAATTACATTTATCGGAGGATTCACAAAACCAGCCGGTTTACACAAAAACAGCAGGTGATTTACACTTTACAAAGTGTGTGAGAGAACACAGCTGCGTTTTGACAGGATTGAAATCACAAAGTACGTCTGTAAAACACAGATTTACCTGACCTCCTCAGGGAAAACTAGTCTAGTCCAATAGGGCTCGAGAGAAAGAGAGAGATGAGCAGAGTGTGCTTGGATCAAACTGAATTTACACTTCTACATATTAAACTGGAGCCCTGAGGAAAGTCACACACACATACACAAACAACATACCAGCTCCTCCTGGCCAGAAGAGTACATAATACATAATTCAACATTAGGTATGGATAATATCACTTATCTTCTTTTAACCAAGTATAATCACGTCAATATTGGCAATACTGATTAAAAAAGCTTCAGAGATTTCAGACTTACATTTCAGCGTGTTCCTCACACAAAACTGAAAGAGCTACATCACGCGGGTTTGAGCGTGTAAATGATGACAGAACGTTCACTTTTGGATGAACTATTCCTTGAAATCCAAAATAATTCATGAATTACATCATATATTCATCCTCTTTGCTGTTCAATCCATTATTCAAGCAGCTCTCCTCGTCTGCTCTCTCCCTCTCTGTCATGAGGGATATTTCCATTCACAGGAGTCACTAAGATGTTCAAGCTGATGTCTGGAGTGAATGTAGTAAAACAAGAGTGAAACCAACTCAAATGCACACAGACACAAGCGCAGTCCCTCTATATAATCCTAGATCCTTGCATGAATTTCTCTCAACAGTGTCAGACGGCTTGGAGGTTATAAATAAAAGCAGCAGTGAATGTAGAAGATAGAGGATAGACAGTTTTAAAATACTGCTATTTCACATTGAATTATAGTGGTTTGCTACAAAGTCACAATTTTCTTTCTTAGTGTTTTTGTTCATCGGCAGGAAACAGGTTACGGCGTTGAGAGCAAGTACTAAAAATCATTACATTACATTACAGTCTTACTTTGCACAAATACCAATAAGCCTTATGCCTGAAGCCCTCATGACAGCAGCTGATTACGCTTTGCAATAGCTACTCCTGATAAGTTCGTCTAAACGTGTTTGTGCTCTACGAAATCAAAACATATTCCCTAGAAGCACCTGTTAATTCATCATAATAAACTGAATAATGTTTACTATTCTAAATGATTCATCATTACACAGTGGAGCTCTGCTCTGAAAGTCCAAGGGGATGCGAGAGATAGAAAACCAGGGCAAAGAAGAATCAGAGAAGGCTAATGATACACATCCCCTTTCTACTGTTGCTTTCCTTTCATCGTTTCTTTAACGCTGCACAATAATTAAAGCTACTCACACACAAACTCCAGAGACTATAGTCACAGCAACTAACTGCAATTATACATTTATAACATTTTTCCCAGCAACCATTTTCCAGTCACAATATTTTTCAGAAATCATTAAAAAATGCATTTAATATTACTATATATATATACACACACATATATGTGACCTTGGGCCACAAAACTTATAAGTATAAGTTATAAGTAGCATGGGTATATTTGTAGCAATACATTTTTCTTTTATGCCAAAAACCATTAAGATATTAAGTGAAGACCAGGTTCCATGAAAATATTTTGTGCATTTCCTACCGTAAATATATTAAAACTCAGTTTGTGATTAGTAATATGCATTGCTAAGAACTTAATTTGGACAACTTGATATTCTCAATATTGTGATTTTTTGCATCCTTAGATTCCAGATATTCAATAGTTGTATCTCTGCTTAAACCTTGTCTTGTGCTAACAACCCATACATCAAAGGAGAGCTTATGTATTCAGCTTTCAGATGATTCATGAATCTCAGTTTTAAAAAAATGACCACCTTTTTGTGGTCCAGTGTCACATATATTATGTTTACAAAAAATGAATTAACTTTGAATGCGATTAATCAGGATTAAAAATATGACAGCACTCCTATTAGGCCTGCCGCGATAGTCGATAAATCGATTAATCGATAATTTTTCCGGCCACGATAATTTTATTTGCATACTTGTTTGTGGGAAGGAGGGAGTGCTTGAGGCGACTGCAAAGACGAGACGCAAGTTGTGAGATGGAATTGGTTTCAAAGCCAAACGCGACAGCTGCCGTGTGGGAGCAATTCGGATTCAAACCCAATGACCTTGGTGAACCACTTAACCTGAGCGAACCGGTATGTCGCATTTGTTGTAAAACAGTATCGACTAAAACCAGTAACACAACAAACATGCACATGCACCTAAAACACAATCATCCATTGCAGGTTTCCCAGATGAGTATTTTGGGTTTTTTTTTTTTACTATTCATTTCACTTAACCTGGAATATTCCTTAAGTATGTGAAGTCTCCCCCTGCTGGCAGTATTAAGAATCAGGCATAGAAAAGCATGAACAGAGGGGTGATGCACCATATGACTACTGCTTTTGATGCTACTCTTGTCGTTTGGTACTCAGCAGTGGCCCGTTCTATCACCTGCATCTACATGCACATGACTAGCAGAGAACCAGAGCAGGACAGAGAAGGAGTACTCAATAATGAATTATTTGCCTGACACTGCCATCTCTGTCGCTGGCTTAATCTGCAGAAGAGTAGCCAAAAATGGCATGTTATCTGCTGAGGTGTATGCATAACCAGGGACTTGAGAGTTATGAAGATAGTCTCTTTTTCTGAAATGCTTCTTGCATGTGCAGACTCTCTGGTTTATTTTTCCCTCAGGTTCAAGGCAGTGGCAAACAGCTCAAGTTCCATATTAAATTATGCAGCACTGTTGTAAACTCACTGCGTTAGTCTCTTCAACACTGTGCATAAACAAGCAAACACTGCGTAATAGCTGATCGTTGAAGCTCAAAAGCAGAATGGCAGAAAATGATGCTTTCACTGTTGCATGTTTACAAGGAGGGTAATTAGCAAGGTTAGCGAACAAAAAACACCTGTTTGATTGGGGTCTCGAGAAAGCCCTTTGTGCAGAAAACAAAGGGGCTGTGTGAGTGTCCGTATAAAAACAGCAGAGTGCATGATAATGTGATTCAGGAGAACAAAGCACTCGAGGCGAAAACAAGAGGGCGAGGAGCAGAAAAACCTCTGAACAGAATCCTGATGTTGTTTGTGGCCTCATGAAAATGCATTCTAGAGAAATATCTTGCATCCAGAAACAATTGCTGCCTCGACTGAATAAAGGATTTATTCTGGTTATGGTACATGCAGCCAGAATGGCAAATGACATTAATGAGAATCGGTAACAGTTTGAAATCAAATCTCATGCTTTCATATACTAGGCTTATGGATTTTTGAGGAGATGGATTATCCCTTTGCTCATTTGTATGGAATTGCAGAAACCATGTTAGAATGACATGAATATGAAGTTAGGAACCTATTTCATTAGCTTCGGAGGACCAATTTATGCATGATGCATCTGTGCACACTTTCTGCATATGATTTGCATGAATGTAAATTCATCCCATAAGGACTGCAGAATTTTGTGTGTTTAGCTCCAATTAAGGTTTGATGGCTTCAGTGGATTTATGGTAATGCATCTGCAGAATTATGTAGAATTACAGAAAAGAATAAGAAATAATGGAGACCAGGGCTATAGTTGCTCTAACTTAACGTAACTACAAGGGTTTAAATTAAATGAATAGTTCTCCCGAACATGAAGAGTAAAAAGTTAAATATTTTACTCATCCTAAGGCCTATCCAATATGCAGATAGTTTGTTTCTTCATAAGAAAAGATTTGGCACTCAGTCTGTGCATGTTTTTTTGCCTGATTTAGATGAA
Source organism: Enteromius thamalakanensis (assembly GCA_032357475.1). Taxonomy (NCBI): domain Eukaryota; kingdom Metazoa; phylum Chordata; class Actinopteri; order Cypriniformes; family Cyprinidae; genus Enteromius; species Enteromius thamalakanensis. The sequence continues at coordinate 5,314,275 of JAUCMT010000053.1, forward strand.
GCAACTTTTCAAAAGTAATATCATGGATCAAGAACTTGTCTTGTAGATGAAAACAGCTGATAAATTTGTCTGTTATAAATATGCCTTGTCCACACTAATACATTTTCATTTGAAAACGCATATTTTTCTCTCCGTTTTGGCCTTCCTTGGTCGTTTTCAAATGTATCCGTATTAGTGTAGCCGTAGCCTAAGTGAAGTGTTGGCTAGAGCTGTGATGGGATTTATTGTGAAGTTTTTATTAGCTGTCTGGACTCTCATTCTGATGGCACCCATTTACTGCAGATGTAATACAAACTACTACATCTTGTATGTATTTACATCTTGGACAAATCTACCTCTTGGATGGCCTGAGGGTGAGTAAATGTTCAGCAATTGTTTGGGGGGAAATTTCAGTTAAAAGTATAAATACTTTAAATGTTGACAATAATTGCCACATATACAGTGAAAACATATTCAATTATTATTGTGTTCAGGCATTTTCCTGAGCTTTATACACAAATTATAAATAATATACACAAACAAAAAAGATAGTATTATTCAGTGTGGTGAATGGTGTGACAATTAGACCCAGTTTTACTTTGGCATTGGTTTAGTTATGTACACTTTGCAATATCTGGCATGCTACAGTATTTTAGGTGTTTATGGTATTCTGGATGTCAGCAGCTCATAATGCTTTATTTTATTGCTCACTGTTCACTGCTATTAATGTTGCATGAAAATTGAGCCTGAAAAATGGGAATTTAATTAGAGCATAAATATTTTTAATCAGCTATTTTTTAGAGTGGATGCAACCATGTGGACTTTCAGAGAACCCCAGGCACTGTTCTATAATTAACAAGGTTTTGCAACCTCAAAAAACAGGAGAGCCTTTTTTCTGTCTGCACGGTTTTTTATGCTTACTGTGTACTTGCTACAAACCTTCATTTTCAATATTATACATTTAGTGATATTCTGTATAAATATAAAGCGTTTTAAAACTTTCAAACAGCAGCAGCAACAACAAAAATAAATCAGCATTTATCAAAAAAATAAAATAAATAATAGTAAATTATACTTTGTTTTGTATGTTAGAATTTATAAATTACATAGTGCATTTCAAGACCCCAAGGTAGCTTTACAAGTATACAAAAAAAGGTATACAAATAAATTACATTAAAATAAAATAGATTTGAGTTGGGTCTATACTACGCAAGCTATGATGACTTTCGGCGGTTTCACACAGCACACGTAAGCAGCATGTTTTTGTCCTGCGCCCATGCTTTCACACAGCGCGCGTAGCAGGAGCAGAAGTATACAGAATAATATGTAAACCTGGACAACAAAACCAGTTGTGGCAACGGCTTTGCAGACGGTAGATCCATTTGCATCTACTACTCTGTGAGTCCTTTTTATACTAGTGGTAATAGCGAACACCTGTAGCGAAAAATCCCTACAGGTGTTCGGGGGAAAAGGGTTCAGGCAGAAACTTAAGATTTATACATGATCTGAAAACTGAATAAATAAGCTTCCCATTGATGTATGATTTGTTAGGATAGGGCAACTATATGACAATCTGAGAAAAATCTAAAGGCTGAGAAAATCACCTTTAAAGTTCTCACATGAAGATCTAATCAATGCATATCAAAAATGAAGTTTTAATGTGTTTACAGTAAAAAATTGACTAAATATCTTCATGGAGCATGATCTTTACTTACTATCCTAAGGATTTTTGGCAAAAAAATAAATAAAATTGACCCATACAATGTATTTTTGGCTATTACTACACATATACCCCAGCAACTAAAGACTGGTTTTGTGGTCCAGGGTCACATGTAGACAATCGCATAACAAAGTATACTGACAATGACATAAATCAAAGCACATGGCACACAGTGTTCGAAGAAGAATGCAGGAAAATACGATAGGAATAAGATGCTTGTCTATAGCCTACTTCAGTACAAGCCACGGTTCAGCTGCGCGTGACAAACGCTGCCAGAATCAAAAGCACAATTGGTGTGCGCTGCTCCTCCTCTGCATACTCACCACTTACACGTGCAGTTTGAAACCGATGTCAAACGTTGATATTTTAGCGCGGATGTATACCTAGCCGAACTGCACTATTCGGACGGGACTAGTTTTCTAAACTACTGTTCGTGTGAGCTTCGACTCTTATGACCTGTCGGGACTAACATCTCCATGTTTATTACAGAGTTGAGGGGTCTATTTTCTAAATCTGGGCATAAAAGAGATCATAGTCATTCAGATTGATTACAATTAGTACAATCACAAATACCATGGTGAAACTAAATGGCTAGTACAGCAAAACCATGTTAATGTGTGGTAGTTCAACTGTTATGATATTTATTTGTAGTAAACCCATGTTTAATTTTGCTTTACTTTTAGTCATTAGTTTAATCTAGATAAAAAAAAATCTAATCTATGCCCACCCCTAGTTTAAATCACATTTTTCTTGTTAAATGGTATACTTATGGTTTATAAGGTTATGGTTCATATGGTATTATAAACTGAATCAAATATGCACTGCTCCCAAAAATAAAAGGGAACACTAAAATAACACATCCTAGATCTGAATGAATGAAATATTCTTATTAAATACTTTGTTCTTTACATAGTTCAATGTGCTGAAAACAAAATCGCACAAAAATTATCAATGGAAAAGGTCTGGATTTGGAGTCAGTCTCAAAATTGAAGTGAGCACACTACAGGCTGATCCAACTGTGATGCAATGTCCTTAAAACAAGTCAAAATGAGGCTCAGTAGTGTGTTTTGCATCCACGTGCCTGTATGACCTCCCTACAATGCCTGGGCATGCTCCTGATGAGGTGGTCTACTGAGGGATCTCCCCCCAGACCTGGATCATCCGCCAACTTCTGGACTGTGGTGCAATTTGGTGGATGGAGCGAGACATGATGTCCCAGATGTGCTCCATTGGATTCAGGTCTCGGGAACAGGCGGACCAGTCCATAGCATCAATGCTTTCATCTTACAGGAACAGCTGACACACTTCAGCCACATGAGGTCTAGCATTGTCTTGCATTAGGAGGAACCCAAGACCAAGGCATATGGTCTCACAAGGGGTCTGAGGATCTAATGTAGCTAATGGCCCTCCAAAGAAATGCCACCCCACACCATTACTGACCCACTGCCAAACCAGTCATGCTGGAAGATGTTGCAGATTGTGAGATTGATTGTCAATCAGTGTTGCTTCCTAAGTGGGCAGACGTGATTGACTTGGAGTTACATTGTGCTGTTTAAGTGTTCCCATTATTTTTTTTTAACAGTGTACATAATTATACACAGAACACTCACATATTTCATGCAAACGAAAACTTTTATTTTGTATGCGATTCATCTTTTGACAGCACTAATTATGTTTTTTTGAATTTCTTCACAGGTGTTTTACTTGCTGAGAGATCAACATCCAAATGGTATTAATAACCACACCAGCCATAACCGTCTGACAGAGCGTCTCGCGCGGGCGTTCTGCCTGGCACTGTGTCAGTCTCTCTGTCTGCTGAAGGAGGATGGCATGACCAAACTGGCACTGAGAGTCACCCTGGACAGCCAGAAGGTGATATAGTGATCGTTAAATACACAGCTGTTGTGCCACAGATGATTTCCCCCCACTGTAGTCATTCATGGACACATAAGTACTCGACCAAATAAAATAATGATTTAAATCATCATTTTTAAACTAAATAAATATATTTGTACAATTTTAAACTAAATAAATATATTTGTACAATTTTAAAAGTACTCACTTGAATTCATTAAACGCAGTTACTAATTTGTGCATAATAGATGGATAGATTGGCAAAATTATTTATCAAAAACAGTTGAGTGAAATGAATGCATGGGTATTTTATACTGTATATTAGTGCAAAAAATGACATTTTTATTGCAATATAGCAACTTTTTTTTTATCATGTTTACATTAAAAAAATAGTTTCACATTTTATAGATTTTTATTGGGCCTGTCAAGCAATGAAAAAATACAACTACTGTAAATTACACAATGTGCAAATTTTTTCATTTATTTTATAAATATTCACTTTAACTCAATTCTATTTTTTTTTAACTAAAGGGATGTATCAGTATAAAATATATATATATATATATATATTTTTTCTCTAACTTTATTAACTTTACTCTTTAATAAAAATACTTTAAAAATACTCCCTATACAGTCATTTATTTTACTCTGTGTGTGGGTGTGTATATATATATATATATATATATATATATATATATGCATGCGTGTGTGTTTTCTTCTGTTCTTTAAAAAAAATAAATAAATAAGCAATTAATCTCTTATCACATGTCCTGCATTTTCCAAGGCTCTCAGATTATTGTTGTTTGATTGCTACTTTAAGTTCCCAGAACTGTATTGTCAATCTCAGATGTAAGATGTAGACTTCCGGTTGTTGTACTGTAGTTCAGTATTGTGTAAGGGCCGGTCAGGAGTGTAGCATGTGAGTGTGATCTGTGACTTCCTTCCCAATGATGCCGATCTTCTTCTTTAATATTAGTGCTGTATTTTGATTAAAATCTCAGGAGTTTTGAGCAAAGGTCAAGACACCAAAGGACAAACATTTTCTTATCATCATTTCTTTAATCTTTCAGATGGAGTTCCTGGCAGGCAGTAACGGGCAGCGCCTTCCAGCTCCGTACCAGGAATGTCTTAACCAATCATTAACGTCCGTGGTGCAGAGTAACTCTCAGTACCAGGGTCTGGCCTCCTGCCAGCTGGAGCTCATCTTCTATATTCTGGAGGATACATCGTAGAGACGGACCACCCACTGTCACATGTGCCAACACTCCCAGAAACCTCACGAGCAAAACCTTCAAGTATCATTTGAGAGTGGAATGTAGTAGACGTCCCCATGGGGCAGCTTATTTTAGTAGTTTAGTCGATACCCTACTGCTCACTGTGAAAGGGTTTGGGCTTACAACATCAAATGGCTTTAAAAACTACTAATATCTCTGTCATCGCTAGAGGCTGACCGGTGTATCACTTTAACTGATCAACCCACACCAGTAACAACTCTTGTAACTATTGAATAACTGCTTCAGAGTTGTAAAAATATAATTTATATTATTACAAATAATTGCAACCTTCCTAATAATTGATTTCGCTTAAAATATTTCAATATTTTGACTTTTTCTCAGAATTGTGACATTATTTGTCACTTTTTGTTACTCGTTATTGAAATTTTACCCTTGTATCTTGCAATTGCAACTATTTCTCTTAATCGTCAATTAATATCTCTCATCTGTCTCAGGGTTAGGCAACTTCGGTCCTGGAGAGCCTATGTCCTGCAGAGTGTAGCTCCAACCCTTATCAAGCACACCTGAGGTCTTCAAGATCACTAGAAAGACAGCAAAGACAGTGACAATGTCCCGACAGATACTTCTGGTTTGAAACAAAGCGTCAGAAATTCTTACAATAAATGGTTTTGTGGCTCTTTAATGTTGTGACGGATAGCTGTATTGCTTCGGTTCAAGCAGCATGTGAAATGATGCTCTCTTTACTGGATATAGCGCAAAATAAACATGAATGTCAGAAGGTATTGTTTTAAACCCAGAAAAACATCAGTAGTCTTTCAAGTTCCAGTCCACCGAAACCCACCATGATTCATTGACATCTTTCTACAGTTGAAACAAGACAACTTCCCACGTTATAATTTCAAGCTATAACTAGTAACTATAAAACGGCAATTGGTGCATGTGCTGCTTGAAGTGAGGAGCTTTAGTGATCTATCACGATATATTAAAGACCCACAAAACTGTATTTGTTTGAATTTACTTTTTTTTAAAAAGTAACGTTTTAGAAAGCTGAGACTGTTTCATAGTAACCTGCTCTGTCTTGTCTGTCGATGTGTTGTCAGTTATCTTTGCTCCGCCGTGTGAGAACATGAGGTGTGGTGAGACATTTCAACTCAAAATGGCAACATATGTAATTGCAACATTTTGTCTACTAGTTACGATTACTTCTCGCTTCATGACTTCATGTCTGACTATTTAAAGGAGCATTAGGTAAGAAATTTATTGTAATAATCATAAAATGTCTCTGTTATGTTCAACAGGCATTAAGAAA
>JAUCMT010000053.1:5453107-5470892 GCA_032357475.1 Enteromius thamalakanensis
CAAATATTACACAATATCATTTCTGCTAATAATCCCATATAAATGTCTTTAGTTTATTAATAAGGGTTAAATAAGAGCTCTTCAGCGCCCTCCAGTGTGGACTGAGTGTTTGAGCTGATGTTACGTGCTTTAATAATCATATTCTTGATATTACGCGGTTTTTAGATCTCATCTCAGTAACATCAAGCGTAACACTACGACTTTATTCTCTTAGTTTCGACTTTAATCTCGTAACATTACGACTTTATTTTGGTGGTTTCGACTTTAATCTCGTAACATTACGACTTTATTCTGGTAGTTTCGACTTTAATCTCGCAACATTACGACTTTATTCTGGTAGTTTCGACTTTAATCTCGCAACATTACGACTTTATTCTGATAGTTTCGACTTTAATCTTGTAACATTACGACTTTATTCTTATAGTTTCGACTTTAATCTCGTAACATTACGACTTTATTCTCATAGTTTTAGATTTTTTTTTTTTTTTTGGTGGCACTTAAGCGCTGTCGTATGAAACTACTGGATTTTATCGGAAAAAAAATCACTGAGAGATGGTAAATGTGATCGCAATTTTGGTGGTAGTTGACTAAAATACTAAAGATTTAATAGGTAAAGTTTATTTCTGAATTTAGATTCGTTTTCAAAGATCTAAGTCAGATGTCCAGAAACTTGCCCTGGTCACACTATGGCTTCAAAAGAACTTTTTGTGTGGCCCAGATGTGAAAAGCATCAATATTTGAGTCATACAGTATATCATAGTATGTAGTTGGCCTGTGCTAAATAGAGATGTTCTTGCGCTTTTGAATTTCAAATCTGACATGGTAAGCAGGTGAGGTTATATATCTGTCCCTCATGACCTGTGTTTGAAGTCCCTGAGCTCTGTGAAGCTCATCCGAAGTGCTGTGGGAACTGTGTCGAGACCTGAGTGAGAGTTTAATTGGTGTGAGAGAGAGACTCGGAAGCTCTGAATAATAGATATCAAACCTGTGGAGATACTCAAGGAAAAACACAGATGTTCCTGAGCCACACGGTGGATGTTTCAAGATTTAATAAAATGCAAAATAAACTTCAACTTTGTGTTAGAAGAATTGGTTTGTGATTTACTCATTGTGTCATAATGAGCTCCATAACCCAGTATCTAAACCCAACATGCGTCTGAATTTCAGAGGTCTTAGGGAAGTGTGAAAGAAAGCGTCTCCAGGCTTCCCCCTTTAGCCAAGGCTCAAGCTGCTAGCTGCCGACACATATGTTTTAAGATAAGACCTTGGTTTTATCTATTTTTAGGTCGAATTGTTGAAATTCAGTTGAAATTGTGAGATGTTAAAAGTAAATTAAATGTTAAATATTTTTTTCTATATATATATATATTACTTTTATTCTATATAATACTGTATTATAATAATATAAGTATAGTGGTGTCGAATGACTAATCCGTTGCATCCAATCTGTGTACTGTGTAGGCTATATTTATTATGTATAAATGTCTAAAAACACACACACACACACAAACACACACACACACACACACATAGTATATGTCCTACGTATGTTTCACATAGTAAATGCATATACTTGTTTTCATATAATTTATATTACATTTTCTTTTTTTCACATTATATATATATATATAGTATGGGTGATACATAAATACATAATGAATATGCACAGTACACTCAAATACTATAATATAAAAATGAATAAATCACTGATGAAAATGTTTGTTTCACAATGATAGAAACACAATGATATGTTATTCTTGTGAAAGGCTAACATTTAGCTGGCTAAGGTAGTCGGCATCAGCAGAGATGTTAGTATTCCTCATACATATTTCCGTCTGCATTTTTAATACAAAACCTCTTTTCACCCTGCAGCTTCACAGAACATCTTACCTCGCTGTTGAATGCCGTCAGTCACGTCTTGTCGCCTGTACTCTTGAAAGCTTTAACGCAACAGTGCTGACCCCTCTCAATATTCAATATTAAAGGGATGAGTCTAGTCCTCATGTTGTTTGAAATCTGAGTTTTCTTTCTCTGTGAAACTCAAGCAGAAAGTCAGAAGTCAAAATTTTCAAAAGTACATGAAAATATTGCAATAAGTTACACAATGAAACAAAAAATATATTAAGCAAAAACACAAAGCTCAATTAAATAAAAACAAACTAAAAGCTGAACACAACAGCACAATAAAACTAAACAAATCTAAACAACATTACAACAAAACATGGCACAGACACTACATCCTGAGTTCTGGAAATGTTGGGACACTTTTTAAATTAGAATAAAATTAAAACTAAAATACTTTATGAGCCAAATCACATGAGCCAATATTTTATTCACAAGGGTACATAAATGTTTAAACAGAGAAATTTTATCCACTAAATGGAGTTTATTTCGAATTTGTTAGCTGCTACAGGTCTCCGAAAAATTGGCATGGGGGCAACAAAAGACTAAAAAAAGCAGACATTTTGAAAAGTTAAGTTGGGAGAACATCTATCAACTAATTCAAACACCAGGTCTGTAACATGAAAAGGAATGCCTTAAAAAGATGAGCAGAGGCCAATCTGTGAAAGAGTGTGTAAAAAGATTCTGGAATATTTTAAAAACAACGTTCCTCAATGTCAAATTGCAAAGGTTTTGCAAATCTCATCATTAACAGTACATAACATCATCAAAAGATTCAAAGATACTGGAGAAATCTTTTGCATGCTCGTTGTCTTCGGACGAAGATGCGGCATCACTCATCAGTCATGGTTCTGTCATTGACATTACTAAATCGGCCCAGGAACACGGTCAGTAAATGTACAAATTTTTCTGGAATTCAGGTCTTATAAAACAATACAAATAAATTATACAGTAAGTAATATAAATAAAAATAGGCAACAGTAAAACTAAACATCTGTGACCCACGACCGTAAGAAAACAGCACAGGAAACAGAAAAGAATAATGGACAGCGTTCGATGGGAGTAATACCGAACGTAAATTACAACAAATAAAGTAAATCTTATATCTCTGTTGTGCTTATTCGACCCAAGAACAAAGGGTTAATCACTCATTTTAACAACGGCTAAGTTCAGTTCAGTCTTTCTAAATTTATAGACAGATAAAAAGAAATTAAAAAAAAGAAATACGGTAGAGGCCAGTCCCTGCACGTGTCTGAGATATGATCACACACGGTTCACCGCACATGCAACCCATAAACGTCCTTTACAAATTCAGAATACAACCAACATACTCCGAGTTCTAGTTTGCCTTCGTTGCTCTGCTCCAACTTAAATCTGCATCCATGTGCTACATGCTGAAGTGCCGTAAAACAAGTGCTGAAAACCCGGTTTCTTAAAGGAGCCACAACCAATTTATGTTCAACATTAAGTTTTGTTAATTTTCTCCACTTGGCTACACATCAATGAAACAAAACCAAACTTAACATATACAATAAAACACAAAACAGTACAATGAAACTAAACAAAAACACACTAAAATGAATGAAACAAAAATAAACCAAATTAAAATAAAAGTACAACAAAACACAGCATAGCATAATAATAATAAAAACAAACAAACAAAACAAAACAAAAAAAAAACAGAAAAAAACTCTCAACAAACTAAAGAAAGCAATACCACCAAACATAACAGCACACCACAGTAAAACCAAACTAAACAACATTATACCACAATCACACTAATTGCATGTTTTGACAATAACAAAGTTTCGGGAGGAGCGGTAATTCAAATTATTTCCAGCTGTTCCCAATTTCCTAATCAATCTCCTCGTCACTTTCACCCAATCACAGCCTCCCTACCAAGTATTAATAAATTCGTCTCCTACCCATTAGCATCTAAATCTGTTGCAACGAAACTCTTCGTTACAATCAAGAGACCAAAATGTCAGAGACTGACTCTTCCGACTATCTTCACGAGGAGCCTTTTCCAACCCCCCAACCAAACCTAAGAGCTCAAGCCAGCCACCGAACTGCAACTTTAGCCATCCAATGAGCCACCGCTCCCGCTAAACGCCAAGCCACCGCTTTAGCCGCTCCAGCCGCTCAACAAGCCGGCGCTCACGCTAGCAATTAAGCCTCTGCTCCAGCTGCTCAACAAGCAGCCGCTCAAGCCAGCCAGCAAGCCACCACCCCGCCTCAAACCAAACCCGAGGCCGCGGCGCCCAGCCGAGGCCAAAGGCCTACTAGTCCTACCTGCTCACCTCCCAAGAGCGCCCGCTCTCCACAACCTGCTAAGCCAGCACCTCCTTCCCCGGCATCATCGTACACTTCGGCCCGTTCTTTCACAAGCAAATGGACCATAATATCTCTCCGCCAGACCCTTTCAGCCACAAAGATCACATATTTCCGCAAAGCAAACAAGATTGAACTCATGTACATTGAAAACACTCACCTAACGGATGCTGTTCCACTTGAAACAACGCAACCCCGAAAAATTGCCAGAAGTCAGCACCCACATCCACACTTCATCGCATCAAATTCCTCTTTCCGCTGCTCCCCGATCCAGCCTTAACCCTCTGCAAACCTCTTTCCCTAACACTCTCTCTGTCAACCCCTCCCTCCCCCCTTCCTCCTCCCGCTCACCTTTTTCCCTCTCAACAGCCCAAGGTCTTCCAGTGCCAACTAACGCTCTCGCTTCTGAACCCTCCCTCGTCTCACCTCTTCTTCACATCCAAATTCTCACAGGTAATGATATTGATCTTTACTCACTCCTCTCACCTTTCTCTCCCAGCCCCGCAGAACGCCAGGTGGATTGCGACAATTTCTCTTTCTTCCTCAAAAATTCAATTTCCACCCCATCCAGATCACTCACCTTGCCAGAATTTACTACAGTTTTCATCAGCTATACCAACATAATATACTCCGTGTACCCCCACAGGAGGCACGAGCTAAACGACTATCTTGCCATCATTGCAGAGCTTGCGTCTTCCTACGGGGGTATACATTTCTACACTTACCATAAGATGATTTCCACAAAGGCAGCCGCTAGGGTACCAGCATGTCTCCTACACCTGGATTTACATAATCGCATATTTACCGGCTGCCACAACTTCACCTGTGCGATCTGCAGGTCCACCACCCACCCTTCCTCCGTCCGTCCCCTTACTTCACACCCTTCTTCTTCCTCTTCCTCCGCTAGACCCAAATCCTCCAGCAATGTCCCCAAGATCCCTTCCCTCTTACAGCAATCTTTTCCCTGCCCTCCCACCCCATCCAACCAAACCATCTGCCAAAATATTACTAACCACAAATGCCTTAGGTCCTCTTGCCATCTTCACATCTGTTCACATCACTTTCTGAAGGGGGGGCAATTCCAAACTAATCTGTTCAACTTTGAATAAAAGCACTAAAAAGTATCTCTCCTCTTCTGTCAATGTTTCCCATTTGTCTGCAGAATTGTCTTCTCACCCCGATCCTAACTTCTCCCTTTATCTATTATTAGGTTTAACGAATTCATTAAAAAAGTTGGCAAAGGTGCTTGACATGCTCGCAAAGCTAGTTGAATCCTTTCTAACAAATACCCGATCTACCAGAACTACCTCATTCACCTCCGCGATGACTTCCTTGTCATCTCCCCTCCGGCAGCTGATCTGTTAACCATGCTAAAAGCTTTCAGCCACCTAGGAAAAAAAAATCTTGGACCCCAGCACCTGCGTTGAATTCCTAGGCATCAACCCCCACTCTCAGAAATTAGAGTAATCCCTCCCTAAAGAAAAATTAGACAGGATCATTATCATTGCCACTAACTTCCTAGCCCATACCCAGCGCACCAAAAAAGAACTCCTTCCCTCCTTCTCACCTTAGCTTCCTTAGTTTCTTCCCTCGAAGACCCCATAACGCTGTCAGACCCCTGCCTCCGAGAAATCCAACTCTGGACTTCTTTCTTATCGCAAACTATCGGCCATTTTTTTTTTTTATAAAGACTGCCTGGCCAACCCTCTTGATATCGAACGTTTCACTGATGCTGCCCGTTCAATAGGCTTCGGTGGTTTCTACCAAAACCGATGGTTCGCTGCCCCTTGGCCCGCAGAGCTAGCCACTACCCCGCCCGACCTAGCATCAAGCGCCCTCTTCGAGCTATACCCCAATTGTTGTCGCTGCCGACCTATAGGGGTAAAGAATAGGCTGCTTCATGCATAGTTGTCCACTGCGACAACGAAGCTACAGTCCACTGCATCAACAAGCAAAGCTCCCACTCCCCCTCCATTATACCTCTTCTCAGACAGCTCGTCTGGATTTCTGCCCTTAACCAATTCATAATCACTGCTAAACACATCCCCAGAAAAACAATACAATCTTTTTCCCGTTTTTTTTTCCAGAAATTCAGGACGCTGGCGCCAGATGCCGACCCCAGTTCCTCCTTATTCGCAGCTAATATTCCCTTAAGCCATCCCCTAAGACCTCTTTTTGAGCATTCCCTCAATTCCATGCTCAAAGCAGTCACCCCAAGAACTCTGCAATCATACCTCACTACTTGGAAAGTTTTCAATACATTCCATCTAAGCTACAACTTACCATTTCCCAACGTTTCCCTGCTAACCATTACCTCTTTTATCTCCTACCTAAACGCACTCCAATTCCTCCAGACCAGCTCAACAAAAGGATATCTCAGTGGTATCCAATTTTTTCCTAAATTCATTTTTGGCTTAACTTCTCCCGCAATTTCTAACGTCTAAACCAACCTTATCATTAAAGGCTTCCAAAAAGGAAATCCCGCCCGCCCCAACCAAAGGCCCCTCTTAACTCTGGAAATTCTAACCCATAGCACTTCTACCCTCCACCGAGGTTATTGCAATCCCCTTATAGACCACACCCTAGACGCTATGTTCACCCTGGCGTTTTTTGGCTTCCTGAGGGTTTCAGAATTTATTACGAATTCCACGGTTAACCCCGCCATCCACCCAACCATTTCCGATTTCTCAGTCCAAAACCACGAGACTATGTCCTTTTTCATTAAGCGCAGCAAAACCGACCAGCTCATGAGAGGCCATCATGTTTAATTTTCAACTTGCAGTCCCCCACACTCCCCTATCAAACCCTCTGAGCCTTCTCAGCCTTTAGAAGCTCAATTGCTTCTTCCGCCTTCAATCCTCTCTTTATCGATGAGCATAACCAATCCGCATCCAGGTTGTGGTTCCAAAAGCACTTAAACCCCATTCTCGCAAGATCAGGATTTTCCCAGATAAATACTCATCCCATTCATTTAGGATCGGAGCCTCCACATCAGCAGCAGAAAGAGGCCTCGCTCCATCCCAGATACAGACTTTAGGACACTGGTCCTAAAAACTACATCTGCTCAGACCCCGCTACTTTTGTAAGTCATGCAAACCCTCACTAGCCCTAACTCCAACCCCTAAGCCTCCCCCTCCAAAAAAAGCATTACACAAACAGCAGAATCCCCTTAACTCGCAAACCCACTTCTGCAGAAGCAAGCTTTCCCTCTTCGCAAAAAAAAAAAACAGTTCCTGCAGCAGCATCACCTAAATTCCAACAGAACTGGCAAGACCGCTGCCCAGAAGCAAGCCTCTTCCTCCCGCGCAGAGAAAAAAAAATCCTTTTTTCAGCATCTCGCCCCCGCAAAGTCGCACAACATCCCAGCACCCGCTTTCATAGGTAAGCACCACCTCTGCAACACCTCCAGAGAGACCCCACTATAACCTATAAAAAAAAGCTCCCACCAAAGCCCTATTTATTGACTGTTCAACATAATTTTACCATGTTTCTGCTTCTTCAAACAGGTCCGGACGCTTACCACCCAAAAAAAGAAACAAAAAATTTACACATTTGCCAGCTTCTTTGGAGGGCAGCAGATTCGGGCAGCCGTCCTCACCCATCGCTTCCTTTGGGGGGCACTCTGAGGCAGAGCTGGGCACCGAGCCCTTGGGGGCTCAGCCAACCAGGGTTCGGGGCTCGCCGCTCTACCGGTTCGCTCCCCAGATGGCACGCCAAATCTGCTTCATCCTAAATCTATCAAATTACTCATTAATGAGAAAGCGCGATCTCGTGAAGTGCATGTTTTGACAATAACAAAGTTTCGGGAGGAGCGGTAATTTGAATAAATCGCAGCTGTTCCCAATTCCCTAATCAATCTCCTCATAACTTTCACCCAATCACAGCCTCCCTACCAAGTATAAATAAACCCGTCTCCTAGCCATTAGCATCTTAATCTTTTGCAACCACCCCCCTTCTCCTCCACTCGACTAAATTCTTCTTGTCCCGGGGGCAGTCGGAGGCAGAGTCGGACACCGAACCCTTGCCCTCGTTAGGGCTCGGCCCACCAGGGTTCTGGGCTCGCCGCTCTACCAGCTATCTCCCCAGACGGCATGCCAAATCTGCTTCATCCTAAATCTATCAAACTATTCATTAATGAGAAAGAAAAATCTCGTGAATACAAAACAAACTAAACAACAGTACAACGACATGCAAAAGTATGAATAATAAAGCCATAGCATTACAAGCATAACAGTTCACCTGGATCAAATATGGCTATTGTTACTAAAATTACAGCAATAACAGCAAATAACGTTACCCCTGGATATATTGAGGGAGAATGTCAAAAAGCATCCTCAAAAGCAGTTGTTGGCGAGGTTTCAGGCTTTGAAGTACACTAGGTTGTGAATGCAGTTTGATGTTGACTTTAAATACATCCACCTCCAACTTACACAAGTATTTTATTTTGTTGTCATTTTCTTTTCATTTTCCATCCCATGCTCATGCCCTCCCTTTCTCATTTTCTGTGCAGTAAGCATTTCAGTGCTACGAATTTGGAGGGGAATTCTAGCTGAAGAAGACATCATAAATCACAGTTTGTCTAAGCCAGGCATATATGTATCCCTCAGAAACCTTTATGGCTCCTCTGTAAAACAGTTGTTTGCCCCTCGTACGATGGTTGCAATAACTTCTAACCTGCATGACCATATATCTTCATGGGCTCTCATTAAAGTGCTTGCTCTTTCCAGAGCACTCATCTCTACAGCGCCTCTCACACAAATTTAATTGCTATAGCCTATAAGTTCTCCTCTTCTGGGTGCTGGCCCATATTTTTCCCTCGCTCCCTTATGGTTCGTCATGCATAACAGTATAGCTGATAATGAATATGCTTTCGAGCAAGATGTCTGTTTGTGCATTGTAAAAACGAGGTGATGATTAAAGATAAAAAAAAAAAAAAATCAAGGTAACAGCTTGGAATGGGTTTTCAGATTGAATTCACATAATTAATTACTTTAAATAAATGTGTAAACTAAATAAAAAAGCCAGAAGTCATGACTTTAATTATGGCATCTTTTAGCATTTATTTATTTAGATATAGCCAACCTAGGCTCACTGGAAATATGTGCCTCTTAATGCATTTCTCCAAAACTGAAAAAATTTACCTATACATACATACAACACAGTCTCACTCCATCTCACATTTTGACGCTTGGTAAAGACACTTTTGCGTCACTTTTTGAAGTTCAAGAATACCCCCTTTCGACGTGAATGGTCCTCCATTGCTTTCAGTTGTTTTGCTTGACGTAATGGATTGCATGCATATATAAATATATTATATATGCATTATACCCCTACCCTAAACCTACCCACCTCTGAACAATATAAACACACACAAATGGAAATGCAGTTACAGGTATTTATTGCACAAACTAATCATAAACAAGCAGTATAAATAGATTACAAACAAGTCGTTTCACATTCCAAGTCTTCTGAAGCCATACGAAATCTTTTACGTAAAGAAGAGAGTAAAACACAAGGTTTTAATCACTAAAAATGATCCCACTCTGTTAACGCGCTAACCTCTCATTCGGAAAACATACGTCCATCCCGTAGCATGACGCAATCGGTCACGAGATACACAAGAGCAAATAGTATTTCACAACAGTATAACAGAGCCAATGACATTTCTCAAGCAATGTTGAGGTAAGGATTCACATTATTATTAGTACATTTTTGATTTTTAAAGGCTAATTTTCACACAATTAGTTGCAGAATGTTATGCTATGACTTTAAAACAGTTTTAACCTCCTGCACGATTTAAAAAACTGATACTTTTGAACGTTGTCATCACATAAATAGCTTCATATGTATGAGTTGTCAAGTTACTTGGTAGCTCACGTGATACGGCGTTGCACTTAGCTGGTGAAAAGCACCGGTTCAAGTCTCGTGTAAATGGTTCGAAAAATCAGCGCAAGGAAGCTAAAATAGCATGGCTGCATCAGTGAGTACGCTTTCTAATTACTTTTGCATTGTTAACACTTACGGGGAATTCTCTCTGGACATTTCACTTAATTACGAGGTAGCCTGAATGTATGTAGAAGCATGAATTTCCAATGAGTCTGGGTTGGACAAAGTTATTTGTTAGCCTGGGGACGCCCATACTTCCTTTGACGCTACATTCAATTTCTTGCGCAAAGTCAGTCTGGCAAAGCTGCCGTTTTAGGGCACTTCTGTTCCCAAAAAAGTGGGAACCAATGAGAAACAAGCTCAATGAGCTCCCAGAAGGCGGGTAGTAAGGTAGCTTGGCCAGACTAAGCTCTTATGAGCTTTATAGTCGCCAGGCTAGTTATTTGTATGAATGTTTTGCAGTTGTTGCCTGATTTGTACTGTATTCATGCTAGGAGCACAAAACTCGAAATGAAGCAACACAAAAAAAAGAATACATTTTATTCATTAAAAACTATACAACAGCACAGCACAACAAAACTAAACAAAAGAAAATAACAACCGTAAAATAAAACAGCACAATTAAGCTAAACAAATGTATACAACAACAAAAGGGAACTAAACGAAAATACAAAACAAAACAGCACAATGACATTAAACAAAACAGCACAATAAAACTACATTAAACAAAACAACAACAACAAAAATATAGTCCAAAACAATATAAACAAAACGAATTACAATAATATGTCGTACGTGGAGCCCAAAACTTGTTAGATATCGAAACTAATGGCACATTGCAGATTCAATCCCAGATTGTGACACAAACAATTTATAGGATTAAAATATAGGACAGATAAATTGAGTTGCAATAATTCATAATGCAATGCATAATAGCATGCAATGCATTGATTTTCATAAATACTAATGTGCATATCATTATTTTACCTCACACTGCCTTTAATAATAATTTACCAGCATGTTTATTGAATAAGACCTGTAATCAATATCTCAAATATTTATTTACTATTTATGTCTCCACGGTAAGACCTCAACCAAATTATAATGAACAAAAACGCAAATGGCCTAAGGATTAAAACAACTCCTTTGAAATTTCCAAAACTAATTTACTCACATTAGCATATTGTTGAACGCTGTCTTAATAGTACGCTAGCTCAAAAAATGCTTGGTGAAATGTCATGCCTGTTACTAGTCTGATAACCAGAGGAGTCAATTTGTGTACCAGTTGTTAAACGCTCATTAAGTTTCCATATTTAACACTGATATGTCATAAAATGCATGTTATATCATATGAATATTAATCAAAACATGTATATATATATGTATATATGTGTGCAAACGTATATATTATAAATCTTCAGATATGACAACTGATAAATGACTATTCCCATGAAAGTGCTTTTTGAGAAGCTGTGTGTGGAAGGTAATAACCTGCAGGTAAGGCGATTCACTTTGACAAATGAAAATAGCAGTGTTAACTTATCAAAGTCTCCGACTCTATCAGCACCAAATTACGTTTTCAGCCAGCTGAAATGACCAGCTTATTAAAACCCATCCGAAGTAATAGCATTTAAATAAATAAAGGAAGAGAACAGAGAGCCGCTGTAACCGTGTAATTGGAGACATACCCTCTGGCCACCAGTGCAGTGAAACTCTGGCGCCGTGAAAGTGGAAAAGTCAGGGACGGAAAGGAGAGTTTGAGATTAGAGGCTCTTGACAAATTGCAATCGTCAATTGATTGCGCTCCTAAATGGTGCTCTTGTAGATTTGCCAACAATGAAAGGGCTCTGAGTTTGCACTTACTCTTGTGTTCACTGTGAGAGTGCTAATTTTCCCTCTGGCGAAAGTCTTAGAGGAAACAAGAGGAAACATACCATTCAGTTGAAAACACACTTTTCCTTTGGCGCCCTGGTCACAATTAGACGTTGCAACTGCATTCAGAGCGCGATAATAGCTTACTACTTGTACTAAAAACCTCCTCATATTTATATGAACTGTTAATTATTTATGTATTTATTTTAAACTTAAAAAAACTTAAAAATATTTAGCTGAGTCATTAAATAATGAGCAATACTTACTCTCTGTTCATTTCCTGCATTGGAAATGGAAAGTTGCTTTCAAAAATGCATACCCTTCTACTATGTAATGAGAGAAAAATAGTTAATAGTGAATGCAGTTCATATTGTTTATAAATAGGCAAATATCCCTCGAAATACTCACTTTTTCAGTAATGTGCATCCAATGGATACACTAAGCATTAAAAATAATAATAATAATAATTAATGATGCATCAGTTTCCAGTTTATAAGTTTGTCTGTCCTTGTGCCAGTTGTCTTCCAACTGTGTGTCGTGGCACTTCATTCTGAATGGAAGTGGGGCAGAGTTACGGGATTTGACTGACAGTTTGAGGATCAAATGGCGTTACAAGGTTTAGTCACAAGCTCTTTTGAATGCATTTTATTGGTTACATATTTGTAAAGTCCTTAAACAGACACAATGTTGACCAATAGCACTGATTTAAAATAATAATAACAAAATATTGCTGCAAGCAGCGATGGGCGGGTCCTCGCCATCAGTGCATCTGCCACCCCAGTGGCAAGTATGCCCATTAGACACTTGCATTTACAGTAACCCTCTAGCAGTTAGGATTTACCGATGAAAGGGTTATTTAAAATTATACAGAGAGTCAAACACACGACTTTACTTTAGTAATCATATGTTAGTAAAAATGATAGAAAAGGATCAGGCCTAAGAAACTGCTTAAGCTGTAATGCAATAAATAAATAAAAATGCTGATTTCTTTCCTAGTGTGTAAAGACTCTCTGGAACACCAGAGAGAAGAGAGAGAGAGAGACTCAAGTGACTAAAAGTGACCCTCTAGGCAGAGTGCTGTCATTTCTCTCACTTAAAAAAAAATTGCCATTTTAACACCGTTTGAGAGATGTTAAATCCGTTTGCATTTAACATCTTTAGTATATTGGGTTCATGTTGACAAAGTTTGGTGTGAATTACTTGTTTTGTCTTGGAGCAGTATGATTTTGAATGTGCAGATTTGACAATTTGTTAATTTTTTTCACATGACAAGTTCAACAGGGCGTTAAACGTCCTGGAAACGCCTGAAAGGAAACTCAAAACGTGCACTCCAAACATTCAAACAACTCCAACTTGCTACGATACTTTTTACCCTCCTGAGAGAAAACACACAGTTGGTGTTAATCAATCTAAAGACATAGCAACCCCTGCAGCAAGACATCAGGGAAAATATATTGCTAATGTTTGCGTGGGAAGATGATAAAATAATTTAAGTTATTAGATTAAATAACTACAATCGAATATCAAGGTACAAGTATAACTCATTTTATTTCACAATAACAGCATCATAATATTTGATGGAAAACTGTTTCTACCAATAAGTTTAAAATAATACATACAAAATTACATACAGTAGTGGGATATAAAGTCGCCATTACAAGATAATACTGTATATATATTTTCGCAAGATAAAATAGCAAATATGAAAAATAAAGATGCAATTGTAAGATCAAGTTACAGTAAAATGACAATCAAGATAAAGTTGAAAAAATATATATATTTTTGTCAATTATGAGTGAATTATAAGTTACAATAATTTTATTCTGCAAGCTTTAGACACAATTTTGTGTAAAAACTCACATTATGGAAGTTGCTATTACATAAAAAACTGTAATAAGAAGTTGCAATTGTGAGAAATACTAAAACTGTAAGATACTGCAAGCTATAAAAACAATCATGACTTCAAAAATCACAAATTACAAAAGAGAATTACAAAATAATGATACAATTATGAGATAAAATTGAACTTACAAACAAATGTGCTATTTTGAGAAAGTCATATTGCAAGATATAAATCAAAAGATGCAAAGTTTCTGTGCAAATTAAAGTTGTAATTGTAAGACACAATTACGTGATAAATTTCAATTACGAGATAAATTACAACTATGAGATTTCATAAAGTTTAATATTGCAACCTATTAAAATTGCAATATAAAAAAATAGATATGCAATAAGTTGAAGTTGTGAGAAACTAAAGTTAAAATAATCATATAGGCTAATTATGAGATAAAGGTGAGCGGTGAAATACAACCCATCAGAGTGTATACTACAATTGCACCCCAATTGGGGCAGGATATTTGCATAGTAATGTTTTGTTCAATTTCATCTGCCTTATGACTCAGGGTTGGTGTAGCCAACACAGCCTCATGACCAAATCGTACTTATTCATACGAGGTGGCAAATTCATACAAATTCGTACCTCACCCATACAATTTCGTACGATTTGTCTAAACCCCAGTGATGGGAAGGTTCAGGGGCAGAGTTAGGTCAATCATACAAATTTATACGAATTAGCCACCTCGTAAAATATGTACGTATTGATCAGAGACTGGGTTGGTGTAGGTGAGTTTGTAGAGTGACGTGTAAGACGAGATGTGATCATGTGATCATGGATTCGAACCCAGAGAAAGCATGTGCTCATGAAACCCTAAAAAGCGTAATTTTTGACACGGTTAGGTGTGGTAGTAAAGGTAGTAAAATGTGTTTTAATCACTGAGATCAGTGTAAAAAGTCCACACACTGCTTTTAAACAAAACATGCATTTTGATTGGTAAGATGCAATTCGACACTGTCATTATTTTTATGCCCACGATTACCTTTAAAACGTAATTATAGGTTGTAAGGTATATTCCAAGTTGTAAGGTACTTCCACGTACTACCTATAGGGTCATTTTTTGTTGGAGGACAGGCTCTATAAATTACAAAAGAAAGTTTCAAATTATGAGATTATTCCAGTTTAATGAGACTAAAATTAAGTTAAATTAGGTAAAATTTTAAAAGTAAAAATTGTAAGATATAAACAAAATTACTAGGATAAATCTTCACATAATGTGAGGTAAATCTATAATTTGATTCTTTTCTCTGTGTTTTTTAAAAATGTATGAACATTAAAAAAATATATATAATAATAATGCATATATAATACACTGGTACATACTGTCATGCCTCCCACTTATATTCTCATTCTATCATTCTTTGCAAAGTCTTTACATGGATTTGATGCAACTTCATATAGCCAGAACCCAAAGATTGTTCTGTGGAACTGATCATTACCCACAAGAATACACAACACATCACAGCTGCAATATTGACCACCTGCTCCAAAGCACCCTTAATAGTCCTATACCATACAACTGTCTTTAATGGAAATCAATACACAGCAGACTGGTCTGTTTACAGCGTATGCCCTAGTCAAAATCGTTACAGTGCCATCCGAGAGACCGGTTAGTGAAGGAGAAGAAATCAGAGCAGTAGTGAATGATTCTTCCACGTGAACGCAGCCGAGGCACTTCATCTTGCCGCTCGGTTTACTCCGGCGCACCAGCATGAGCACCTGCAGTGACAGCAGCATTACCACAGCTGAATGAACTTTGCCTATTAAACATAATGAGTATAAGTGCACGCTGTTAATGACTTACTTTGCTGCAAATGAATACTTATGCACACTGATATCAGCTTTTTTGTGTTTAATATGTTTATTGGGGCCCTATTTATAAAAGTACTCTTAAAAGTGCTTGTAAAAATTTGACACTTGTATACTGATGTCTCTAGTGCTTAGTGTAAAAAAAGATTTAGATTGCATGTGCTATTTTTTTTTTTTAAAGGTTAATGTAGTAAATGTTGAATGTTCAATTTGACAATCTTATTATCAATATTGCCAAAAAAAAACTAATTTAAGCAATTAAAAATGCAATGGATCATGGTTGTGTTTTTGTTGGTTTGTTTGTTTTTGCCAATAATACTTTAGTGTTTACCCAAATTAATTTACATGTATTATGTATTTACATCCACAACAACATGTTTTATGTCGCCTGGTACGGTGCAGCCAGGGCCCCACCCAGGTTCCAGGCCTGGGGTTGGGGCTTGTATGTGAGGGCCTGGTGGCCAGAATTATGTCTCAATACACATTTTACCATAAAAAAAAAAAATTGGGGAACCAATAACTGGTTGAGAAGAAAAGTTTGAATACCAGTCAAAACTAGCTGAGAATTAATCACATTCTCATTGTCAGAGTTGTTTTAGCACTGAAAATATAAAAGAAAATGATCCAAAATCTCAAAAGCTATTTTCAAAGTGCTGTTCTTTTGGTGGCATGGCATCATCAAAATCTCCAAGACACAACGCTATCAACGCAAGCCATCATAAACAACCAAAGCGAGTCAAGTGAAGTCTTCTATAAAGAATAACGGCGAGGGCAATCATTTACAATTCATCTGCCAGTTTTCAAGTGTGCCATTTATAAGACTTTGTCATCTGCTCTTGTTTGAATTGAGCATCTGGGCTGGGAGGACACTTGATTTACATCTCAGCTGTACAAACGAGTTCGTCTCTTGACACTTATGCGTGCGCGTGAACAAAGCGAGCAATCACTGCTGCGCACAGGCAGGAAAGAAGGTGGCTTAGAAAAAACAAAAAGTGTGGGGAAAAAGTAAATGATTGTCACTTCATCACAAGTACGAGTCTCAAATTTGCACAAAAAACACACATAACTGCCTTTCTTTCTCTCGCGCTAATTCTCCTAGCAGTGTTTACAAAGTGCGCAGCCATTAGCAGCCCACCAGGACCGCATGCAGTTAGCAGAGCAGCTTATAGTGCCCTCAGACCTCACACAGCAAGCTATAATGTTTGCTGAAGGCTGTAGCAGTTGTTATTATGTGTTTTGGAGAGTAAACACAAAGTAAATGAAAACTACATTTCAAAGAAACCTCCCGCTTGGGTACCACGGCTATTAACGCTTTAAAACTGCTGTTTTAACCACCTTTTCTTTCTATAGAACAGTTAGCAAAGCGCTAACTACTTGCCAACCATAAGTATTCCTGGTAAATTCTTTATATAAATGAGTAAATCAATGCAAAGTATGCTAGCTGTACAACGCACAGCTGACTGACAGCAGCTGTCTCGCTTCCCAGTCCATTAAAGACTTCACAAACTTTTTTCCCAAACTGCTTGGAGACAGGCTTCCAAGGCAGTATAATGTCATGTCTGAAGATCTAGAACAAATTCAAGTGAGCTTTAGAGATAACAATACAAATATTTAATGACTACAACGCGTATTGCTCGACAGAAATGGAATTATACATCGGAATGAAATTAATAATGGATGTTTATAAATAAATGTACCTCGTTCTACCACTCCATCATACTTCAGCCAGACAGGAAACCGTTGGTACGGGATCTTGGGCTGTAATAGGACGCATCTAAAGAGATACAACGCATCTCCTATCTCTGTGTACTGCCAAAAGAAAAAAAACAACAATTTAAGAAAAAAAATTGTAATATATAAAGTTACAATCACCAGAAATAAAACTCTAAAAATGTAAACCGTTGCAATTGCGAGACATTTACAATTGCAAGGAAGCAAACTGTACAATTAAAAATTTGGTCCCACTTTATATTAAGTGTCCCTAATACCTGTGTACTTACATAGTAACTAGATCTGTATCTAGTATGTAACCACAGTGTACGTAAAGATTGCTACATAGTATCTAGAGCTGTAATATGTCTGTAACTACAC
>JAUCMT010000053.1:5470992-5483143 GCA_032357475.1 Enteromius thamalakanensis
TCAGTGCTTTGCTACAATCTGTATTGTTAAAAGCGCTATATAAATAAAAGTGACTTGACTTGACTTGACTTGACTATGTACCGGTGTGTACTTACACTGTGATTACATACAAGATACACATCTAGTTACTATGAAAGTACACAGGTACTAGGTACACTTAATATAAAGTGGGACCAAAAATTTTAATTTTGAAACAGTTATGAAGAAAAGGAGAAAAATTTAGAGAAAAAGGGAATAAGCTTCAAAATGTAAGGTAGTAAGTCATATTGCTACAGTTATAAGAAATAAAAAGCAACAAATGTTGGAAAGTTACAATTACAAACCTAAAATCATTAAAAAAAAAAAAATCACAGTTGCAAGAAAGCAAATTGTGGGATTAAAATCTCAATTTTGAGAAATAAGGTTATGAATTTTAAAAAATAATCCCAATTATAGAAAAGTTGGTTTTATGAGGTATAAATATTCCAATTGTAAGATATAAAGTTACAATATATAATATTGCAAGATACAAATTTATAATACAGTACAATAAATAAAATAGCAATTATCAAAAAATAAAGTTTTTACAAGAAATGTTTACAAATCGCAGAAAAGAAAATTGGGAGATTACAATATTAATTTTGTAAAATAAAGTTAACTAAGATTGGGAAACTAAATTTACGAGAGGAGGATATGAAAACATATTTTAAGATAAAAAGTCGCAATTACGAGAAACAAACTTACAACTGTCAGTTAAAATTGAGAGTCACAAATGTTATATATAGTGTAATATTGCAAGTTATGAGAAAATTTCCCAATTATAAAAACTATAAAAAAAATATATTTTTATTTTTCTTACAATATTTCTTTCTTTATAGAAATGGAATTATAAATTTCACCAAATTAAATCATCTCCTACCTCTACATACTAAAATATAAATATTTTAAGAAAGATATTAATTTTAATTCTGTCATCATTCACTATTGTGATTTTGATATGTAAAAGTGCAGCATGAACATTTAACAAAATCTCTACTTTTGCATTCCACAGAAGACGCTCATACTCCATCTGAAAAACACATCTGAACCTCCTTATCTCTCACTACACTGCTCTTTCTCTCTTTCCCCCTGCTCAGAGGGTGCCTGAATTGTTGAGTTTCCCCATAGCAGGTTCATTATTCATGAACAAGAGTCTGCCTCCATGAGAAAACCTCCCCACGCACACAGGCCTGATTTATTGGCACTCAGACGTCAGTAATCAATGCAATATTTTATCCCCATCTCAACAGCAGCAACTCAGCGGCTTCCTACAGACCCTTCCAATCCCCACTGAGAACCCCCACCGCCAGCCTCCTACCTACGTCAACACCTTCCTAGCTCGGAGACTCTAGCGGCTCCCTGTAGAGACCTCCGGCAACACGAAAAAAAAAGAGAGAAAAGCATTAAAACTTACTAATGAGGTAAGTCCAGGCCTTGCATTCACAAAGAATCTCATTACTGAAGCACCACTCGCGGTCACATTGACACATCCAAGAAGAATCAATCACAAAATCTAGTGAACCATTTCACTACATAGGCAGGTGTCTTATTAGGGAGTAGCCATCATAGTGCATTAAGAAAAGCTTTTGAAACTCTCTATATAGGAGCTATATATTCCAAAACCCATAAACCAGCACAGGCTGGTCTGATGGACTGAGAAGTGCCCAAACCCCTTTAAGACTAGCCTGACAAACCAACTAAGAGCAGAAAACAATATGGCTGGTTTAAGGTTTTTACTTTTAGCAGAGCAAACCTGAACTCTTGAGATTTGACAGTTGGTTTCAATAGTAAACTGTTAGCATGTTGCTAAGCTAACAGTCTGATTCTGTGAGAAGCATAAAAAGGTATTCCATTTCTAGCAGACAGCTGTGTATTTTTTTATCATATTGGACAAGTGGTTTAACCAACGTTTACCTTTCCTGTTTTGATTACCAATTATGTCGCAAAGCATTCTGGGATTGCCTTTACCATGCAGCGCAGCAAGAATTGGGCCAAAACACGAAAGGACACTACATAACTATACTACTTATACACCTTAAAAGCAAAGTTTTGCAACAAGCAGCTCTACTCGGATGAATATGCATGTGACAGCAGAGGCACATTTGAATATGCAAATCTAGTATGCAATTATCTTTACTGTGTGATGTCCCAGTAGCTAAATATTTCAGTATTTCAGCGTGGTAGATGGGAAAATCATTCTATGCTTGCTAGAAATCTGTAATTAAAGATAATGTATGGTGTGGAAACTTATCAAGAGCACTCATTTACATCACTTCACATGCTTATTAGCTTCATTTTAGCAAACAAACTGTAATGGGCGATTATAAATGCACTTTTTCAAATAAGGTCACGTTTATTAATGGCATAACCTGACTGTGCAGATTAAATTATTAATAACTAAATGAAAATAATATATAATAAAATAAAAATATATATTAGATTTCAGAATGATTTCAGATTCAAAATGTGATACATTCCCTGGTCACCCATACATGAATATCTTGCATATAGGGATTTAAAGAGGAGTAATTGCTCTGACATCTTTATTTCGAGGATAGAAACACTGGAAGCTTCATTCACAGTGGTGAGTTAAAACCTTTGACATGCTGTGAGAATTTCTGAACAACTTTAATTTGTGGCTTATTGAGTTTGAGGATTATTCCCAAGAAAGCATGAACCCATTATAAAGGGTCAAAAGGTGAAAGCCTGTAGCTCTCATTAAAAATAAAGCGAGTGCTACTGTGAATAGGCAAAATAATATCCAAACTCACCAGCTGCAACAAGTTTATGAATTCTACATTTTTTTAACTGTTGCTTAAGTTTCAAAATATATATAACAACAATAATAGTAACCGGAAAGACATGTTAAGGACAAAAATGTGCAATGAAGATGAACAATTATTCTATTAATCGAAACCATTCAGTTGGGGTTACATTATAAATATTCCTAAAAGTTAATTTACGTTTTTCAGAGTACAAACCTTGGCAGTGGCAAGCTGAGCTTATTTTCTGTTAAATAAGATCCACTAACATTATGAATGCAAAGAGAGCCGGTTTCTTTTTATTAAGTTAAGATTTGGGAATGGAAGAGGTTAGGTTTCTTTCGACTTGGTTACTTTAAAGTGAACAAATGCGATAAATGGAGAACAATTACCGTCAAACCAAACCAGAAATGCTCTCAAGCGCTCAAATAACAACCGTCTTGACCTTTGGGATCCATCGGGATGCTCTCGACATGTGACAGCCAACAGTCCAAACCTTAAAAGTAGGGGATGCACTGAATCTGGTACACCCACAATTAAAATCCACACAATGTTTAGTTTGAATGTCACAAGTTAAATGGCTTGCGAATGCTGTTGTGTGTCGATTTTAAGTGCTGCCAAATCATACAGTGGAACGCCAGGCATAAAATGGACAGCCTTGCTTTCTTAAAAAGCTAATTCAGTTATACTTCAGATTTTATTTATATTTATACACGCTATCTATAATTAGACGGCTTGTCTTTGGAGTCCTTCGCTCCGTTTGAAACCTATAAAGACTAATTAAACAGTGTCGGAGGATAATGTGATGTACGGATCTCTCCTGCAGCACTCCCTGTTGTGTTTTTCCTCTCTTGTGTTTCTCATCCCTTTGGACTTAATTTGATTCTCTTCTGAAATGAAAATGACTGCCGGGTATTTTTGTGTTGTAATTAGTACTCCTGCTAACTGAGCCGGGACAGTTTTGGACTTAATTATGCGTCATTGTAATTGATTTGATAAAGGTGCATATGCTTTGGGTCCTTTCTTTTCATTAGGAAACTGTGCTTGGGGTTGTTGTGAACTTTAAAACACAGCAGCTGTTGCTATATAGTAAGCATTTTGACACTTTTAGAATTTTAACCCTTAGAGAGTTAAGCTTAGACATTCTTTACTTTTTTCACTTCAAAGGAATTGCACAACAACTTTGCGCAATTAAGTAGAAGAACTAAGTAGAAGAGGAACATTTGGTCAACATTTACTTTATTGACTCAATCCACATTTTGAACACAAAAGAAGAAATTTTGAAGGAACGATTCCCTTTGACTTTCATCATTCGAATAGAGGGGCAGAAGGAAGAAAGTGTTTCAAAAGTCAACAGGGCCAAAAGCGCCTGTAGGTTGAAAAAACAACCACTTACTAAACACAACAAACGCGCATACCCTGCGTTCTAATTTAGCATCCTGTTTATTATTTGGCCCTGGAGTAAGATTAGATTTGTACTACTGGTAGACAGACATGGAAAAACATCGGTAGAAATGTAATCACGAGTTGGAAGGCAGGGGCTTACGAAACCCTTCAGGGTTTTTAGTCATCGAAGATGAACCACGAGGATGACAATGAACCACATTGATGATGCAGCTAATTTTCTAACACTCCAGGAGAAGATAAACAGAGCTAATGAAACATAAATGAATCATTGACTCGCTTGAAGATTTGGTTTTGTACTCCAATAAACAAATCAAGGCTAGTAGCTGTTTGACGGTTAAATCAACAAGGATGTGTCATGAAATGCATTTTTGTAAGGAACGGAACACCCATTATATGATCTGTGAAACGCCTCAGTTAATGGATTTAATTGCAGTGTGCTGTAGGACCACAGTGCTTTAAGTGCTGAAGCCGCCTATAGAGTTAGACATTATTAAAGGCTTTGATTTTTCTCTTATTTACTTACAGTACTGTAGCACTCAACCGAGCATTGCTAATTTCATTTCACACGAGCATATGGAGAATTGCAGATTCACAATCACTGCAGGCCAAAAAAAAATGCGAGCTAGTGTTGCATCAAAGCTTGCAACGCACAGAAGACGTCGCATCCAACTCACGTGCATGATATTGTTGTTAAAATATGGAACGGAAGAGAGTTTCCCACCTTCTGGGAGCTGCAGCAGGGGATGATGGGTAAGTGTTTGTTTGTGTACGAGAAACAATATCGTCTCAATAGCAAGTTTTCAGCAATTTTCAGCTCTGTTAGACCATGTTTGCTGTGGTGTTCCCCTCTTGGCAATACAGTACCTAGGAAGGAAAACAGCCTTTAAGATCAACATCGCTTTCAGGGAGTCGGCAGGACCACATTTATAAAGTATTACAAAGCAAGGATGTGTGCAAAGGAAGTAGAGTGCACCTCATGAGACTGAAGTTCGAAACAGGCAAGGAGACTAGAAGGAGAAAGATATTAGGCCTATGCGTCAATCCAGTAAACAAAAATACTGATGAAAACATTGCTTAACACGTTTTTTTTTTCAACAACAACAAGTATATGAAGACAGAATATATGAAAACTAGGCTATACATCAGAAAAATGCTTTATATAATGTGAAATGGAGAAGTTTAGCAACATGTCCTCCGAGCAATAGCCCGTATAGGTCGTTTGTGGATAGCGGCCAAATACGACCCACCAGAGTGTATGCTTCACTTGCGCCCCTATTGTTGGTGTAGCTCAGGGTGTAGAGTGATGCGTTATAAAATGAGACGTGACCGTGTGATTGTGGGATTGAACCCAGGGAATGCATGTGCTAGTCAAAGCCAAAACATGATTTTGCATTCTTTTTGTAACGGGAACGTTTAGGGGTGGGTTAGGTGTGGTCATTCCTTCAAATTAAACCTACTGTAAAAAAAGCATAAATATTAGGGGTGTCAAAATTAATAGTTTCTATGATGCAACACGGTGCAGACAAGGACGATTCGGTATCGGTTCAGTAAGAGACCATAACCGATTATAACGTACTGACGTTTCTGATGTCATTTGCCACACACATGCTTTGTCGCAGTACAATACAATGGCTCACGTCGGTTTCTCACTGCACGGTGAGCAGGGCGTAAGCAGCGTGTATTTTTTCGGTGCCCATGTTAACATATGACAGCTTTCACACAGCACGCCTGGGCAGCGGGGCGGCGGCGTGTAGAGCAGGAGCGGCTGTGCTGCGATTGTTTCGGCGCCGAGTCTATCTTTTCTGGGTTGCTTATACGCTAAATTCAAGTGACAGTGCGTTGTTCTTGATCTAAACTGATGATGTAAAAGATGTAGTGCTTGTGACAGATAATGCGTCGAAGATTCATCGCTGCAGCTCAATTCTCTCACGTTTAATGCTTCGTGCATACAGTGAATCTGGCGTGGCAGCGCACGCTTAAAGTGGCTTTTGGCCAATATCCGCCAAATATCAACATTCCTCAGGCTCCATCGCAGCACCACAGCCACTGTCTAAAAGTCAAACAGCAATAGCTTGGCTTGAGAAATCACAAGCTGATAACTGATCTCAGAAGAGAGCAATCCGACAGTGTCTCCCATTGCTCCTCTAAATGCTACTTTAGTTTATAAATTATATAATATAATTTCATGTTTATACAGTTTTCAAGAAGTGTGTTTTCATTGAGAAGGTAAAATTAAAGTTTTAGTTGATATATCTGACTGTTTCTGTTTATTAATAAAAATTATTTACATTACATACAAAATCGAAAATTGAGTAGGCAATGCATTGTGATGCATCGAGATATTGTATTGAACCGAATCGATGACATAATAACCGTAATCGAACCGAACCGTGAGACCAGTTTAGGTTCACACCCCTAATAAATATAGGTCCTAATACGGTACTTGGACAAACAACCTATAAGGTTGTGTTTTTGTTGGAGGACAGTCTCAAGTTTACAAATCCCCAGAATGAATATGGAATTCGTTAAATCCATTATGTGTGAATTAGAGCAGAGTAACTGTAATGGTAACTGTAACAGTAAACTGTAACGGTATGTTGTTGAGTTTGGAGACCCTAATGCATATTTCCAGCTGTTTCCTTTCAACCAAAAATCTTTCAAAAGTATGACCCAGAAGAGAGTAGTCACTGAAGTGAATTTGGGTACCACTTGAGTCAATCTGTGAAGTGAAAAAAAAAAAGTGGATGGTAATATATTTCGGTAACATGTAACACTTTGCTGTTACTACGGTTTATCTGAAGCTATTCACATTAGACCAAATGTTTCATAGAGGATGAAACAGAGGAGATGAGAAATCAATATAGTTAATTGAAATCAAATTAAAGACATTCTATGCAGTGGAGTGGGTAACCATTACCATTTTTTTCTGTGTGAATTAGTGAAGGGTAACAGATTTCGGTAACCTGTAACACTGGGTTGCCAGATTTGGTCCCTCTGCTGTATATTTTTGTTTACTTTAGACCAAAATGCTGTCTAGATGATCAAACAGAGATTATACTTCACCGAACAAAATTAGGATAACATTAACGCCATTCTGTGTGAAATAGAGGGCAGTTACAGATTTTTAGTTACCCGTAATATTGTTGTCATCGAACTTGGTGATCCTGCTGGGCAGGCTTTAGACCAAAAACCATGGAGAAAAAATAGATTAGACATCATTGGAGTGAATTTGTTAACATTACAGTCATTCGGTGTGAAACAGACTAGGGTAACCAATTTTGGTAACATGTAACACTGGGTTGTCAGATATTTGTAGCTGTTCACATCTAACATCTGAACACAGTACTTTATAAAATACAGAAGAGTGAAATTTAGACATCACTAGGATGAGTCTGAGATGTGTCATAGACAGTCTGTCCAAAATATCTATAATTATCTATTATTAAATATAAATTAACCTGCTGAAGAGTTTATTTAATGTGTCTGTTTCTCCACAGGACCACAACAGCTGATTATAACAGAAAACAATTGCAACAAAAGACAATAACCTGCATGCTTGGAATTAAACACCACCCAAAGATCAGAATTCCTGCCATACTCCTGATTAAACAGGAGCAGTGTCTTTTATTGATTGGAGGACTCCTCAATCACCATTTGAATGAGTAATAGGAGAGGACCTCGGAATAGCCCATCAAGATCTTGAGGGCAAGGGGGAGTTCAGTATTACCCTTCATTGAAGTTCCTTAAATCAGCAAAGGGGGGGCAGTATGAGAACCCCATCCCTCCCCGCCCCCCTATATTGATCCAGCCCACTCATTACTGCCTCGACACACACCATAATGGCTCACACGGCTCCATACATCAGCAGCTGAAGCACAATACAATGCTCTCTGTATTCATTCTGGTGAAGATAAAAGATAAAAGCAAGCGCTAAGCCGAGACAAAAGGAAGTGTGTGTAAGGAACTTCAGCATTTTCTAACTTTCTGACACTCTCAACATTTCTGCCACCCCGCTTTCAGTCCCACTATAAGCTCCCATAAAGAATGAAGTAAAAATGCCCACTCATCTTCATCCCTGTGGACACGCGTGGTCAGGTTTGGGGTAGTTGCCGCTGTCCAAATAAACACAGTGAGCGAATTAGACTCAACATTCTGGTTCTGTTCCAAGAATTGAATGTAAACTTACAAATAGGTCGGTACAAATAGGGGAAATTATAGAGTCGAATTAATTAATGGGCCAACATACCGTAACAAGATAAACATTGGTGCTGTCTTCTTGTTTGAAGTCGTCACTGGCTGTGCACAGCGCTAAGCTGTGTATTTGTTTATTGGGTGCATTCTGGGTATGTGTATAGGACAGTCTGCTTCCTGCTCTCACTTATGTTTTCAGCTAGTGGGTGTTTCTGTGTAAAAGTGTAAGATGTTTTGCCATTACCTCATTTTAGTCATCGCAAACACTGACAACACATTAGCTGAGTCAGAGTCATCAACCAGCGTCGCGCTTTCATACTCGCGCTCTTCCTCTCAGGCCATTCATTTAGTCATGATGGGAGAAAATGGAGCTTTCTCGTTAGATTCATTGGTCGCAACCGAAGCTCAGTGTTCTGTGTCAAAAAGGTTGAAAAGGTGGCTTGAATTAATCACATTTAACTGCATATCAATATGTGCTAAGCCTGCAAATGAAAGACATTAAATCACTGTGGCAGTAGCTCAATTAAATTAAGAACTCATTAAATAATTTAAAAATATTATTTAGTTTTGATTAAGTCATTTCCTTAAAGATGCAGGATTGTAATTTGAATGTAAAGAAAATTTTAAATTGAATGTATTTTGACTTATAGAATATATGTGATATACATAGAAACTAATATGAAGGACCGATATAACGATAGAATGACTGATAGAATGATAGGGGAACAGAACTTAATACAAACACAAACATGTCATTTTTGATACAAATTTATTGCAAATATAGAAATAGATCTTTTGTACAGAAATTGAGAGACAAAGAATGAGTTTTATCACCAAATAAAGAACAAACAGAGCAATGAATGTCACATTTAACAATGGACCGATGTTCAACTGAGTCAACTGTTTTTATGGGTCCATGCAGAGGGAAGACTATTTCATACATGGATCTAAAATCAATCTACCTTTCATCACAATGAGGTACGGAAGAGCTTGTAGCTCTGGTGATCAAAGCGAATAACCTGTGACCTCTTGTCCAACATCTTGTCCTCATGGAGACACGGGGTTAATTAAGTATTTTGACGTGAAACCCAATTAATCAAACCAGCTTATTTTTTTCCGTTTTAAACGCCAATCTTAAATTGAGGATATTGATGGAATAAAAAAAAAAACAATGGTCAAATTGACTTTTGCAACCAGCAGATATTCTATTTCCGCCATCCCACATGGGTCAGAGGAAGAATGTGTCCAATCGATTGCAGCTGATGGAGTTTATTCGTCAGATGGATTGAATTTGGGCCATCATAGCTTCTGAGCAAGTGGTTTTCAGACTTCCGACTCCCAGATTATGCTGTCAGTTATACATAAGTATCTCACAATTAAGCCATCAAGGGACACCGTTTTCCAGAGAAGTTCAACTGTCATGAGGGTTTGTCAATTTTCCTTGACGCTGAATCGAATCAGTTGACAAATTATCCTTTCAGTACTTGTTTTGACAGTTCAAAGACGCTTTCATAATAAACCTCTCTTAGGAAAGCAGTTGAAGACAAGCCTTCTGGGATGTTTGAAGATCAATAACTAGGGGAGGTGATTAATCAATGCTGTTAAAACATAAAAGAACAACAAAGACTTCAGTACAAGAGGAACCTTACTAAATGTGCAAGGTAAACCACTGCTGACTTCTCTACATTAACATCTTGCTATGTAGGGTTAATAGACAAACCAACACTGAAATATATCAAGAAA
Source organism: Enteromius thamalakanensis (assembly GCA_032357475.1). Taxonomy (NCBI): domain Eukaryota; kingdom Metazoa; phylum Chordata; class Actinopteri; order Cypriniformes; family Cyprinidae; genus Enteromius; species Enteromius thamalakanensis. The sequence goes on from JAUCMT010000053.1 coordinate 5,481,114, forward strand.
ATGGATTGGAAATGCTACTGAAGACAACGAACGATCGAGGTGACACCGAAACCAATTTGCCCTAGGACCCTTATCAAGTTTACCACCATATTTGGATTACATTAAATATGCAAAATAATCAAATAAACAAGTAAAATGCTAAAGCAATTCCTGGGTCAAACACTGAGGGGGTGGGTTGGCATTAATTAGTATTGGGATTAATTCGCAAATGCTAATAGTTTGTTGTCAGCATTTTCAACGGCTGACCTCTCCAACCAATGAATGCGCATTTTCTGGATGCATGTCAATTAACCCCACTATTACTAAATGAAAGGGTTTGTTCGGTTCGAGTTCAGTTGTATGATGAAGGCCAAAGTAAATTAAGGGTACACAGCAACATTTACAAAGTTTTGATGTAAATGGGCACGTTTGACAATGATCTGACCTATCATTTCATCAGGTAATTCATTTACTGCGGCAGTTGAATACATTATACATGTAAATGAGTTTAAATGCGATGGCAGTGGAAGCAATGTCTGAAAAAAGTAAGCCAGTAAAGCCCAGGGGAAAATAAAATGACTAAAACATCACAGAAAAAAACTCTGAATTTCAGTTTCAAAGTGTTTTTGACATACATCCACTCAATATACACAACAATAAATTTTAGGCTCATTGAAAATACAGGAAATCATGCAAATATAACACTTTATTTAATTTTCATGTCTTTTTTCAGTCTATAGTTTCAGTCATCTTAATTACAGATCATTGCACGACCCCGACCATTAAAAAAAATAACAAAAACATAACTAAAACAAACCCCTCCCCAAATACACTCTGGTCCCACCCCTAATGATCATATACAGAACAAGCTTGGTAGAAAAACAGTCATAGACTCTTTACAAAATTCACAGATGTTTCGCATTTCCTTCATTTTAATAAGTGACTCTGTTCAGGTGACCTAAACATTGTAAACTCGATCGGTGCACAGAGTAAATAAATTATTAAAAAGACAATACATAAACACATAAATCAATCCTAATATGCTTCATAGCCTAGATGATTATTTTAAAATGCCATATTCCCACAATGCGCTCCTGATCAGCTCTAGGCAACAACTAAATACAGCCATTGGCCTTTACGCAAGTTTGGAAATACATCACTGTTTTTTATTAAGTTTCAGTGTCAACAAAGAAAAGGAATTTGCATCATCACATAAATCAAATCAAAAAGGTGAAAATGGGAAAATGCATCACGGTATCTGTTAGCTTGAATCAATACAGCACTTTCCAGGCTGTCGCCAACAGATTTCTATGCTGCGCAAACTCCAAGATGATTATCTGCAGCATATTATGCATGCAGAGAGCACAAGATCCCACATGCTGGCCGTAGACTCATTTAGAGGCCGCTGGAATTAGACACGTTCGAATATCACACCCCGGCAAGAGGCTGAAAACACGCTGCTATGTAAAATTACCCTTTCTCCGGATGACCGTCGAATGTGAACCGAGGAAAATGAGTTGCCTGATTGCTAGTCACTCACTTAGCATATGTGAAACCATGCCACACACAATATAAACAAACTACAAATTTTACAACAAGCTAGCATGCTAATCCTCACACTTTCAGGCAATCAGCATCTCTATCTACAGGGAATCAATTAGCATGATGCTAAGTACTTTGTTAGCAGCTTTGTTTGTTGGCGTTTTCAAACCTCATTAAATGATATTTCTGGAAACTGATGGCACCACAACAGCTAGGCTAGCTTATGTAGCGCTAGCTTACTCTATTCCTGGTTCCCCTAAACATAAAACCTATTGAAATTAGGTTGGAACGCTAAAATGAGCACCATGAAAGCGCCAACTAGGCTATTTTATTTTGGAGTTGGATTATCCTGTTCATTTGGGAATGTTTTTCAACCAAAAAGAATTGCTGCATCCTAAATCGCTTACTTCCCTACTATATAGTACACGAAACACAGCATGCGAGGCGAGTAGTATGTCTGAATTCATAGCATTCGAAATTCAGTAGGCGAGAAGTACCCGGATGACCTA
>JAUCMT010000053.1:5484660-5498534 GCA_032357475.1 Enteromius thamalakanensis
TATATAGTTCAGTTATGCAGTTCAGCATAAATCCAAAATGCAGTTGTAACCATAATGTGCTTTTCATGTAATGCAAACCTTTGTCTTTATCTGCTCCCTCAGCAAAAATGTAAGGTGAACCTTTGTAGAGAAATGTAACATAAAATCCAGACCAACCATTTACTGGCAAAAAATTTGCTCTTCATCTAACATTTAAGGTCCTCTTATTTTCTAACCCCTCCCCTCTAAACATCTTTAATGTTATCTAAACAATTCTCAGTGGATGAAATCATATCCCACACTTTATTCTGATCTCATTGAATATCCAGTTTCACTTTAAAACCTGCACCGTAACACTAGTAACATGGTTTGCAAACCCCATTTCAAGCTGACTTTTAAAGTGAGAGGAAAATCAAAGAGCAAAACCATGTCCCTTACTTTAAGAGGATTTGTGCTTCCTCTTTTTTTTTCTTCTTTTCTTACTCACCCAAGTGTGGCACATCTACTTTGCATGTTTCTAAGTGGAACATCACAACCTTAGGTTGAAACAAACCGCTTATCAAATTTCTACTGAAACTCTTTTTTTATTCCACATTTATCGCTTTTCCTCAAACTCATACGTTGCACATGTATAAAAGTCATTCTCATGCAATAACCGGAGGCCTTCAATTTAGTGATCGTGTAAAGCAGTATTGTGAACATACGGCAGGATATGAGTGAAAAATGAGTCTCTTTTCCTGTTGCGTATACGCCACGTCTCTAGGGTTTCTCGCAACTATTGAAGCATTTCACTCAACTCAGAGTGAAATATCCACACCATCTATAGCTCAGAAGCCTCAAAGGGGTCGGAAAATGCTGTGAGGAGTTCTTGAATTGTATGAATAAAAAATCAGATGGCCCTATGGTCATCACAAAAAGATTGATTGCCTGGTTAAACAAGAAATGGACACATCAAACACATGAGAGAGGTCGTAAATGCGCCTTTGGCCAATATCGCCGCTGATCAATGCAAACCGCGAAACAACCCGTATTTTTAATTACTCCAAGGGGCTGCAAATACGAAATTGAGCGGCATATTTTCTCAACAAAGCTGAGATGCTGTAAACTAATGTATCTGTCTAACAGTCTACCAGAAATGAAAACCTATTGAGGGACATTTTAATCTTTCCACGGTGTTATAAAATGCGCAGCTTTGGCATATAGGGGTAATTAAATCCCTACTTAGGGTGAAAAGCATTACAAATGCCATTTCCAAAAGACCCCCTTGTAGACCTTTTCCGCAAAACTGGCACACGATTACTTACGCAATACATAATGCATTAAAAGTGTATACTGTATAACAGAACAAGACTCAGGGAAGTTTGATGTTTGAGGCGCATTAAAAATGAATCGGGCTGAGCCGTGCCTTGAGCCACATCTTTGGCGTTTTAACTTTTTGTCCATTTTCGCTCAACAAATACCTGCGGACTTGTGTCTTTTCCCCTGTTTTCTGAGTGTAACCCTCAACCTTAGCTTTACGCTCACATATAAAGGCAGCTGCATTTACTTCCTGTCCTACTTCTAGATATTGCCTGCCCTACAGGAAGTGTGAAGATGTTGACCTGCAGAATTTAAATAGATGGAGTAATGTTTGCTATCAAAACTTAAGTTAGACTACTGCCTTTAGGCTATTGTAGACTGTCCTAAACCCATTTATTTTGGTTGCGATTAATCGCGATTAATCACTTGATAGCATACCCAGATAGCACACGTACATCTGCAAGATGTCTGTTAAAGATCTCTTGATCTGGAAAGTATCTGATGTCAATTTTACATACATTTTAAATCATAAACATCTTAAAGACATCCAATAGACGTCTATTTGACATCTAAAAGGAGACGTCCAATAGACGTATTGCAGATGAGCAAACAACCTAAGTAATACGTCTTGCAGATGTTAACGCAGACATCAAATAAACGTTGCCAAGATATACGTGTGCTTTCAGGGTATAGATCATGCACCAAAAAAAAAGTAGAGTGCATTTTTCATAACTTTAAATAGTTTACACATAAAACAAGGCAGTTTGCAAACCTGTACAAAACCGAAAACCAAATTATGCAAAGCTGGCATGAAAGCAACTGAATTAGTAATTTACATCAAACTTGATCTTATTACAGAAGCCATACTAATAATGTGTGCTGATCCATCGCTTGCTTAAATTTGTTCTCTTCCCCAGGCTCGGCTCACTTATTACTCAAAAAATTGTTTGACTGAAAGGCATGCAAAACTCGAGTCTCAATCACAGCAGGTTCTTCTCTAAGGTCTTGCTTAACCTGCTGAGTTAATACCTATCTCAAGATAAGGGGGTTGGGAATGCTCTGCGATTCGAATCTTTTTGCATTAAACCCGAAGTGGTGTCATGGAGAGCGCGAATGACATTTAATTCCTTGTTCTGGTGTCTAATCAGGGGTCTTGCGGGGGCCTGGCCTGATTAAAGCAGTTGAAAGTACGTACAGCTCATTAAAACAAGAAACTCTTTCGGTGTTTTTACCCGCACACCAAATTTATTTCATCAAGGCTTCAGGAGCGTGAGCACGGACACTTAGCTGGAGCAGGAGGAATAGAGATATGAAAGAGAAATTGCTGGCACAATACATTAGCAGGGGAAAAAAAGCCAAAAAAGGATTCATCACACTCTCAACATGCAACTAAATTTGACAAGTGCATTAGAGGACAATGGTTGGTTTTGAAAGGCTTATTATCTTCATGGACAAGATGGTAGGAGGCCAGAGAATTGTAGGCCGTAAGTCTTTCGCTGCTTAAAACTTTATTAGTGGGAGGACGGAAACTGTTGAAACTGTGGTTCACGGTAAAACCGTATAGAGAAGGGAACTTTACTCACCCAGTGTTGTGGGAGTTAAAGTGGCATTTATGTGAGCAAAACTACTTTTTATATTTTCCTGAGGTATTTCTTGTAAGTTCCAAATTCAAAATGCTTGGGCATAACACGCGGGATGTCTTTTTTTATGCAAATAAATGCAGCCTTGATGTAAATTATCCATTCATTTGGATATATTAAGCTACATAGTATACCTGGGAATCAATCAAAACACCATTAAAATGATACAAAAGCATCTGGGTTTTGGCCTGGAGTACACCTGATCAGGAGAGCATTCTGGCAGACAAAAATGAATCCATTAAGTTAATATATAGCATCCTCTGAAATGTAAAATCACATTAAATAAACGTCAACTACAATGACATTTCAATCATAAAACAATGCAGTTACTTCAACAAATAGATAACAGTAACAATTTTACAAATGTTTGGCACCGTCCTTTAAAATAGTTCGCTCTTTGTTTTAGTGCCAAGAGGGCACTTTTAAGACTATGTGTCTGTAAACTTATACATTATGTGTAGATTGTAGACTCTGCATATGCCTTTGTGTACGTGTGTGAGTGTTTGTGTGTACGTGTACACATACAGCGATTTTGTTTTCACTGGACATACCCATTGGAAATCTAATACTACTTGTACATATACTGTATGTAACCATTGTTAGTATAGATTGTTCTTTTGTTGGTTGTGTTTGTCACAGTTTTCAGTCATCCATCAGTTACATCTGATCAACATTGTATACCTTTAAGACCACACACACACACACACACACACATAAGTTACCAAAGAAACAACTTATCAGCAGGGAATCAAACCACAAATAACTGTCATTCCCATATGCCAACAATATACTTAAAACATTCCAAGAGCATAATAATTTATCTCCAATTGTCTTAGCTTGGTATCTCCCAACCACAGTGCAATAACGCAAGCCTTGAGGCTGTTTAGAAAACTCATCTCCTAACTGAATTTAGCAAAAAAGTTGGGGGGGGACAAAAAAAAAAACTACTTTTGTAGTCTTAAATAGGAATAAATGAGATTTCAAGAAAGCTAATGATGGTGGAATATATGCATATGTGGGTTTGTCGATGGGTTGCAAGCTCTTGCCCTGTTTGCCAGTGATATTCATATCAATCTATGTTTATTTTGTTCATATACTGTTCGATTCTCACACTATTCTGTACAGATACACACAACCAAAACATTAGCTTAAGCATTAATGTAGCTTGTTTCTTAACAGGGTAGCCAATGTTCATCTTGTCTTATTTGACTTCAATCTGGAATTCCCTGTGACAGCTTTTACTAAAATGGCTCACAAGGCAAACCTTTGAATTTTGACTTAACAGTGTCAATTCTCAATTACAGAGCATTGATTTTGAACCTTGAAGGATGATGTGACATATTATTGATGCACGCTGAGAGTTTATAAGTTTCACCACTGGCCAACTGCAACTGTAAAATGAACATCAGTTTCACAGATTCTAATGACGTTTACACCCAACGCTGAGAAAACCCAGTGTATGTCAATCATAATTTATTGAGATCTACATTGATTAGTTAACAATGACTGCTAATGTTTGTCGTCAAAATACCCTTGCCTGAAATTTCAAAGCCCAGAGGTCTATTTGTATTAAGCTAATATATTGCTCTTAAGAAGAAGAGCTTTAGCTTGCCTTTCATTGCCACCGGCGAATCATCAGAACTCCAGGGATGCATTCTGGGTGATGACCTGACCGGAAAGGGTGAGATTAATTTCAATCACTTCTACAATCTGGCAGTGTTAATAATATTAGCACCTCTGTGACCTCTTGACTCCTCTGCTGCAAATTACTAATTAATTTTCGCTAGAAAGTCATGCAAGGACAATAACAAGGTCTTAAAAAAATGAGATGTGAGAAATAATTGAATTTGTTTCATACCATCCCTAGTTTGACCATAAACGACATAAGGTCAGAAGATGTAGGTTTTAACAGGAAACAGAAGGCCAGAACAATTGGGAGAAATTACAGCAGCGCTACTATAGTATTGAATGAGAGTAGACCTGACCAAGCAATCATTGAAATGCAAATATGGCATCAAATTCTGTGGAATCAATAGGGGGAAAAAATAAGTATTTTACATATGTGAAGCCTGTTCAAGGATTTCTGTGCCTGTCATAAGCTTAGCAGGTTATTGAAAAGTTAACTCAAACCCCAGCATGATTATTATTATGAAATTATATATTTCGAATTATTATAGTTGCAAAATAGGTTTGCCATTTTGGTAAAGTTTGTCATTGAATTAAGCTTTGGCATTTTGCCTCCGAACAGGCTAATCAAAGCAAACTTTGTGTAACATGCCTCAATATTTAATACATAATTGTAACCATGTGTATATTAGCCTATTACAACATTGGGGTCTATATCTAGCTGCCATTTTTAAAATTAAACATAGACGTAAAGCTTCCATTCTTAAACCCCATTTCACACTTTCCCTTCTTGGAATGAAATAAAAACTAAAGTATCCACAAATTAACAGAAAATGTCTTTGAGGCTGGCTGTGCCTCTGGTTTGATAACTGTGTCCCACACATGCTTTGTAAAATTTGAGTAGGTGTCTCAAATCAATGAATATGCTTTGCTTGAGAAACATAAGAAAAATGGATGTGAAGCCAAGTGAAACTCACCCCCCCCCCATTTCTAAATAACAATTTAAAACAATCATCTTGACAAGCTTTAGTTACCACCATCACTCGAGACCTAAATTCAGGCGTTTGTAAAATAAAACCACTAATTCCTCATTTAAGATTATTATCTTGTCAAACTGCAGTGCAAGAGAGCATAGGTGGTACACAAGGTAAAATGGAGAGATTCTAAACTGAAACTGGATGCCGTTTTAAGTGCCACATTTCCTGTGCATTTCTGGTTGGTTGCTTATCTACTGTATGCCTTAATGAGCTTGGAACACCTGCTTAATTCTGTCTCTTTCAGAACACTTGTCTCTGTGGTGGCCTATAGGGACCAAAGCACCTGCTGATGGAGTTTGCCGAGCTGTCTCAAGAGTCATCGGTTCTATTCTGCACATCCTCTCCTCCTTTTGTCATGTCTCTCACAAGTATCACAGTTTTTGCTGTGCTGACACCCCTTTCCAGTAGTCCAGAATGTCGTGGAGATCCTCATCCTTTGCAAACTGCACTTTCTTTCGAAGAGCATGGCCAGCAGCTATGTAGGCCTCCTCACGGGGGCTTTTCTTGTACGGTCGGAAGCGCTCCCAGATTTTAAGCGTGCTCTCAGAGGAGTACTCAGGGCTAGATGAATACCCTGAGTAATTGTGGTGGCGGGGAGAAAGCTGTGAATAGGCAGTGTCCTTCTTGGTGCGAGTGAGAGGCTTTAGAAAGGAGACTTTCTGGGCAGGGGAGTCAGTGGCACCCTCATAGTAGAGGGCGGGGAAGGAGTGTCGGTGCTCTGAGCAGTGGTAGTCTGGGTGCACCTCCAAGTGGTGCTGCTGAGCTGTGCTGCCCCCACCTCCGACCACAACACCACACCCACCCGAACCACCACTGCCACCACCGGCTCCCCCTCCACCCCCGCTGCCACCATCTCCTCTGCCATTACTGACTCCCTGAACCCCTATTAAGGGCAACCTCTCCATGGGCTCCCCGCACCGAACAGGGCTGCCTTTCTCAGGGTACTTGCATGGGTCTGTGCCTCGAGGGTCGGGGACGTCCAGACTGAAGACCCGAGCACTTTTAACAGAGCCTCCGGAAGAAACGCTGCAGCGATTTTTAACAGAGTTGATAGGAACAACTGCAGCATCTGCACTGAGTTGCCTCTGCAATGGCCGGGATGCTGTAGCTGGGGGTGGGTCCCTGTAGGGAGGGGAGAGGAACCCACCTCCGCTAATGCCGGGCCGCTCAGAAAGGGGCAAAACAAGAGGTACAGGGGGTGGAGGACGGATTTTAGGGGACGACATGATCTGGCATGTCTCTGTGATGGTAGGAGAAAGCGGAATTAGCCCCCTGGCTAACGAAGGGACACTAGGAGGTGGTGGAGAGGCAGTGTTATCTGCTGTAGTTGCAGTGGCCGCAGCTGCAGCCACAACAGCTACAGAGTCTAGTTTGAGTGCATCAATGCAGTTATTGATAATCTGATTTACCTTGTCCACCTCCTTGGCAATGGTGGAGATCTCAGATGTTGAATCTCGGCCATCATCATCAGAGTCATCTCCTCCATTAATCCCATTTTCATCCCTTGTGATTTCATCCCCTGACCCTATTACAACTCCATCTCTTACTCGTTCCTCTCCTCCTGCTGACGTTCTTACATCCATGTAGTTGCCCTTATTGGCGGCCATGGCTTCTGAGAAAGCTGTAGCCATCTTCTCCACTTGTGGAAGGGAAGAAAGCCGAGAAGAGGTGGTGTTGGCTGAACTATGAAGGATGCCCAAGCTGGAGGATGCTGACTGGGACAGCTTGCCGTGGTGGTGTTGATGATGAGACTGGTCATGGAGTTTCTGCAAGGCTGAAGGATCCTTGGCTGCTGCAGCAGCTGCTTCTGGCCCATAGCGCATCTCTAAGATAGTTTTCTTAACACTAATAGACTTTTCCTTTTCCTCCTGCATTCGACGCCTACGTAAGCAGTAGTACACCAAGCCCAACACAATGACCATCCCAAACAGGCAGCCTAGAATGGTCATAATGTAATGGGTGGTGGTAGAAGGGGTTGCTTGCAAGTCTTCACGGCCTGCAGGCCGAGTTGCAAAATACAGACAAGTGTGATTGTATCGCTGGGAATTGCGAATGGAGGCAACGCAAAAGGTGTAATTTGTATGGGGCATTAGTTTGTTTAGTTTCACAATCTCTTTCTTTTTATTTAAGTTCATGATGTCTGATACATAGGTCTGGTTATACTGTACTAGAATATACATCTTACTGTAGGGCTTGGGTATTTGAACCAAGAGGGATGCAGCAGAGAGGGAGACTGTTTGTAACTTAATGGTAGGGCTGTATGTTGGGTCTGTGGTTGATGAAGCTGTTGGCTGGGGATAAGGTCCCATCGGATCATAAAAATCAATCCCCATCCCAGAAGAGTCCAAGTCAGGGGGCAGGGCCGTTATGACACCAACAATCACTCCATCTTTACACATGGACGACAGGATAGAACGCGCATTTCTTCCATGATTGCCTCTAGGACTCAGAAGAGGGTACCCAAAAAGTTCTTTTGGGGTCTCACACAGGAGCCTGTCATATGTGTGAGTGACGTTGTCAAATGCCTCAAGCCAGATAAGGAAGCCATACAAATCACAGCCACAATGGAAAGGATTTCCAGCCAGTTCACACACTATTAGCCGTCCGCCCAAAACAGTGAAGGTGGATGAATCCAGCCTTGCTAATTTATTAGAGGAAAGATCAAGACTGCTAAGGCTTGGGCACTCCCAGAAGGCATTGGTTGCAATTACCTCAATAAGGTTATGCTGCAGATACAGGCACTGCATTCGACCCAACCCTCGCAGCATCCCCTCAGTGAGGTTGGTTAGCTTGTTATATCCCAATTGCAAGACCTGTAGATTGGCCTGTCCTGCGAAGGCACCATCCTCAATGTAGGAGATTTCATTCTTGGTAAGGTTGAGGTCAGTAAGGTTGGTGAATCGGCTGAGGGAGCTGAAGAAAATTGCTTTGAGCTTGTTCTCGTTTAGCCGTAAGTCATGGACAGTGTTGTTAATATGCTGTGGGATTGTCTCATATGGAGGCTGGTTCTGACTGCAAATTGCAAGCCACACATAGCCTTTATCCCCTTCAATTAGCCAGCAGTCACCCCTCACAAAAGAAGGTCCATGGAGGAGGAGAAATATAGGGAGAGAGAGGACGAGGAAGCAGGGTGGAAAAGCACAAGATACGCTGAACCTGCCAGCCATTTTTGAGCAAAAACTGGATTTGTTTTGATCAAGGTGGGAAATAAAAGAGGCTAAGGCTCAAAATAAGAAAAATGATCACAGGAGATAGACGGCCAATAGGATTACAAAGACACAGGTTCTGGAGGTAAAAGGTGTCTTGAGGGCAGTCACAGCTGTTTAGGGACCATAATGCCAAACATAGTCCCCATTTTACGTGGTCCGCGTTATAGGTTTATAGCGTTGCTTGCCACAGCTGTAACTCATGGTTTTTGACTTCTTGACTGCTCTCCTTTTGAATCGCTGAGCAATGCTTTCAATCTGTCAGTCCTTGGATCTGTACAAGAGACAAAAAGTGGGGAGAGAAAATTGAGAAATTAATAATTACGCTTTGATTATAAACAAAACCAGGTTAAGAAGACCATTTATGTATTCAAATTTCTAAAGCCGTGAATCTTTGTCTTTCCTGTGCTAGTTTTAGAAGTCAACAATGTTTGATTATATAAAACCATGTTGGTACAACTAAACAATAAAGGCTCGAAACTGTTCTAAAAGAAAGCATAAATGACAGCATAATTAGGGACCAAAATGTAAAACAGCCATTAGTCTTTGTAAGTCACTGAGTTTTTACAGTGCCTCTGAGGATTCATTGAGGATTACCATTATCCAAACAACACAATTCTACATGTCACTCTATTGGTGAAAAAAAAGTTGGGTTCATTGGTTATAAAAATGCATAAAACTTGGTAGCACAGCTAAAGTGGCTTAACAAAACAGCAGTGCAGTTGTGTGTGATTATGCGAGTAACTTGGTATTTTATGCATTGGAAAGTTTAGTTGTCTTATTTGTAATACGAATATTGTCCAAGCAACTCTTTCTACAAGTAGTAGCAATTAAATATAGTACAAAACTTTACATTCAATCTGGCATATTTTGGGGCTTTATAGCAGTTTTACACTATAGGTATCAAGCCCTAGGTTAATTTTTTTACTTCAAAGAAATCTGTCTAATGGATCACAGAACGCTCAACCCGGCCTAATTTATCTATTTCTTTAGACTGCCTGTGTATTGAGACACCACTCACGAAATGTTTAATTCATGCTTCGAATTAAATCACAAAGAACAAAATTTTAATAATCCTTAATATTAGACTACAAATATTGCCATGAAATCATGCATAATGAAACCCATGCCACACCGCACAGCCATTTAGTCTAGAATTCAAGCATCCAATTTTACAATAGTCACTTCTCATTCCTAAAGCCCTCACAGAAACAGAGAACCTGTTTCCCCTGGTGCCCAAGCTCAAGATTGAAAATGACAATTCAATTCCTTGCCTGACGTCAGCTGATTTACCACTGACCCTCAGTGTGTGTCATAACCATGGGATACTCTTGTAACTGTCAATCTTTTAGTCCCTAAAAGACTAAAATGCGCACGCTGGTCTTTTCATCTAAGGAGCTTCATCAAGGTAAGGAGTTTGAAAATATCAACCTTATTAAAAACCCACAAATATAAATTACACCCAAGAAAATGTTATAGGAATTTTTGTATGCAACTAGTTTTTATGGCTATGAATGTATGCGTGTAAACATGTTGGTTATGTCAAGGGAAATGTGCAGTGCATGCAAATAACGCGGAAGACTTTTATGCAAATTGAACGTGAAGAGATGTAATTCTAAAGGGAGTATTAATTACCCCGTTGACGAGGAAAAAGCTTTACATAGCACTACTTGAACAGCCGTAATTGTGAAAGTTATCCTACAATGGCTGCATAATGTAACTTCAATATGCCAGATGATTGTTGCACATTAAACCAACAAAATATATTATACCCAGAGGAATATCTCAAACACTTTCAAACTATTAAATGTTAATATCCAACAATGCACTGGGATAAACACAAAATTATGAATTCATGGTGCTTGCTCAGGGTTTTCAAAATTCCAGCCGTAAGTATCAAATGCTGACATGCAATCAAAGACATTGAATATTTCCATCGTAGTTGACCATAATTTTAAAGATATCACACAAAAGACCCACTGAAAGAGCTTTTAGTTAAATGGTAAACCTTATAATTATACAGTAGTTTTCCTTGTGACAACTATCCCCAGATCAACCATATACATTTTGGTTCCTTTCTTTACTGCTTTCGATGCCAGCAGTTTAACCTCTTTCTCATTTCCAGTCACATCGGTTCATTTTCATCCTTCTGTTCACTGAGCCCTGACCCTGTCAGATAAGATCTAATTAGTTAGTCTACTCACTAATGCCTAGAGAAAACACTCAACCAGTTATTCTCCTCACTGAGAAAGCCTGTCCAAATACAAGGTCACTTCAATATTACAGCAGAGGCCTCAAAGCAGCATTTTAACACATGCAGTAAGAAAACCTGTTGAATTCATTAAACCACTGCACTGACTGAAGGGCCATTTGGCGTCCAGTGATTTAAATAAAGTAATGATACAAGTTAAAAAGAGTTAAAAGATCTCCCAAATGTACTATGATCACAGCAGGTTTGAAAAAGCAACAAATTACAATAAACACCATTCTGAGCATTTCCTGAGTGAGTGGGCATTACAGCGCTATTGGCTTACTTTGTGCTCTAGACGAGATAAGATGTGACCAAAAGATGGGGGAAAAAAACTAAGCTTTAACAATTTTCCAAGCAAATAACGGTTAAGTGCCACAGCATTAAGATATATAAAAAAAAAAAAAAACACACACGACTAACTTCGTGTTCTTTGTTGGTACTGTATATGAGATTTTTTTTAACAGCTATAAATTAATCAAAGACGCAAATACATTTTGAATTCAAAATCCACTTCAAATGGAACTCCAAACCTCTGTTCAAATGGAAATTGCGCATCTGTGCGCCTACATTTCTACTCTGCCTTGTCTTTTAGTGACGCCATTGTGCGCTGGCAGTTTATCACAATTGTCCTTTCAAAAGACAAAAATAGCATGTGCTAGCAACAGCAAGGAAACAATTAAGGCCTTCTCTTTCTTTCTTTATTCTGCCAAGCTTCAGGCTTTTGTGGAAACCTGAAACCCTTTCCGTTTTCTCACGTCGAGTTATCACACAGCGTATCTGCGATTTAATTAGGACCAGAGGCTAATGCTAATTACGGCTTGTGAAAGCAGGTGGACCAGACTAGGAGTTACTTTAGAGAGACTTCATTGTCTAAAGTTGAACCTCTTGGGTGAAGAGAGAAAGTGAATGAGATCAGATTTACTCAAACCATGCAGAAGGGAAAAAAAAAAAAAAAAAACATTCCAGCCAAATGCTATGCTAGCCAAAGGTCAAACAAGAGGTGCTACGCATGTTGAGTGATGGGGAACTTTCTTCAAAATGGCACTTTTCTTGACAAGAGGCAGGTGAAACTAAAAATGTTCACCTTACCTGGCGCTTCTTTTGAAGGTAAAGAGACCCAACGCATGTGGTCATCACATCGTACGTAGATGATGACCTTTAATGTTGAAGTGGCCTAGAGGAGTTATCGCTAACTCACCTAACAAAAAGCTATAACCTGTGCAGGTTGAGATAGTAAAAGCTGTAGCTATAATTGCCTTATTTTTTATTAAAATACTTATTTCTCAGCTTCAGCTTAATCTACATAGACAACTGTTTGAGCAGAGTCCAGCATAGCAACAGTGAATCAACCAATGGTGTGATTTTGGGGTGGGGCTGGACCAATGGCAGATGTGTTTGGAAAACATGTTTGAAAACAATCTTCACTTGTCTCCTTTTATTTAGGAGAACAGCAATTACACTTTCACCAGGAAAGTCAAACTTTTTTTGCCTCACATGGCCAATTTTAATTTAAAATGGCTTGCGAATTGGTACCAGAGTGAACCCCTCAAGTAAATCAGATATGATATCAATATCTAGCATATATTTATTGCTCATGATTAGTATAATGTATACAACTGTCTGCAGTAACCATGTATTGCTTTGTTTGCTTGAGCAGATAGACTAACATGGCAACAGTGACTCAGCCAGAGTTTGGGGTGGAGCTATGTCTTTGTTTAGACCAATAGCAGATGTTTTTAGAAAAACAGTTCGAATAACTTGACACATTTGAATTTTCATCTTGTCGCCTTGACTTTGTCTTGTCACTGCAAATTGCTCCCATTGTGAAATTCTCAAATCAAAAGCCTATGATATTAATATCGTTTGGTGCTTTTTGTTTAATAATTTATCATTTTAATGAGTAAAATTCACAGTGAGCACTGGTTTTGGTCGGTTGACCCCCAGCTGGGGTATTATTCTGAAAATCACCACTATTTGCCATTTCGAGCTGTTTTAAGTGCTTGATTTCTCCCCCCCATCAGCCACTACAGTGAGCACTTGTTAGAATACCAATTTTATCTCCAAACAGCAGCAACATAGACTGCCTGGAGTGAAAAAACTTTACAGAGGAAAGGGAAGAACATGAAACAATCTTAGAGAGTGTGTTGATTTCCCTTTCACGTACCGACAAAGAAAACCCCACCGTTTTCCTGGCGACAGACTACACATTCAGAGAAAGTAAATTCAGTTGTTTTGTCTGAGGCAGTCGTCTGAGACATCAAACATCCCCCAGGGTTGTGGGATCACGGAATTGCCAGAGCTGTGTTCACCCCGAGAGCAAAACTGACACAGGCAGCCACAGGGGCATTCAAACAGCTAAGAAACAAATTTGGCTGTGTCAAAATGCCCAGACGCTGCCCTGTCGCGCTGACATCCAATGACCTACATGGGACCAAGGCCCCAGAGGGGGCAGCAACTTTAACTTCCTAAGTTATAATTAGTGGCTTCTCAAGCTCCGGGTCTTGACTGAGAAGATTGGGTTTTCAAAGTGCCCTGAAATTCTGCCTCATATTATAACTTAATACGTCTCGCCCTCTTCTTCTTTATCTTATACAGTATGTCAGCAACATTTATGCCAGTTTGCTTGCCAGGATTTGAGTGCAGGGAAAGGATTTGAAATAATTGCTAAAATTCAATATGGGGTTAGGAAGCATTTTGCGCAGAAATGTTGCCCTTTCAGCACTGCTTCTTTTATCACCTGGCAATTTCCAGAAACTGGGTACAAAAGGAAGTGTCTGAAAAAGTTTTTTTTTTTTTTTTTTTTTTTAAATGTTCAGTGAAGTGAAATAAGGCTCTT
>JAUCMT010000053.1:5498634-5516228 GCA_032357475.1 Enteromius thamalakanensis
AATCATAAAATGTCTCTGTTATGTTCAACAGGCATTAAGAAAACATGTTAATTAAAAGTACTCATATCGCTGACAGTCGTAGTACAGCCTGGATATTCTCGTTTAAAAAGCGCAGTTGAAGCCCTCAACTGATGTTTATGTTGTCATGTTTTGTTTTGGTCTTAAGCGTCACCCTCCATCTATCTCCCAATCACAAAGTCAGTAGTGTTTCAGCATCCAGGTTGCCTGCATGCATAGAATATGGATTTTTTTAAATGCGTTTTGAAAAGCTTTGTAACATCGCATCACTAGCCTAACGAACAATTTTTATCAGGGTAGCTAATGAAAACAATTTATGTTACGAATGAAATGTTTCGTGATACATAATTACTTCGCAAAACATCATGAAACACTAACATAATTAACAGAAAATAAACTAGGACTCGTCACTTGCCATTCGAATCTCCTCGTAGCAGCCTAAAAATTCCTGGATCCTGCAGCTTATCTGGCAACCTCTAGTCAATGGGGAGGGGAAGGGGAGACACCCCTCCAGCAAAAGCGCGAGAGCAGATTTGAATTCAGAAGTTGATGACGTGATGCACTGAACGTTCTAATCACACAGGTGTGATCGTACGTGTAAATTATACTCAATCGCGGACGGACGAGCTCAACACATGCACAATGCCATCAATTGATTTGCACTAAATTCAGTATTCTTCTCGCGCATACACTGTACGCGAGCCCTAATGTTGATGAAAATAATATAATGCAGATGGCTGAAGTATACTTTGGCCTTTAAGCTGAAGCAGGGTTTGCTGCAGGCAGGTTTGTTTAGTTATTTGGCCCGACTCTTGTTTTCTGAAGCTTAAAAAAAATTAAAAGAAAATCGTGTACCCTTCTTTTAAAGAGATTTTTGTGTTTGCTTGTTTTATTTATACTATTTTACATTTTTTGTTTTTACTGTTAATTACTTGCCTGTCATTTTGTGGCAAAATATTTTGTAGTATTCACATGTTGTTTATTACTGCATTTAATTCATTAAAATAGCTTCATTTTAAAAAGATGATTACAAAATGCACCTAGATTTTTTTGGAATGATTTTGTTGAATAAAATAAAAAAATTCCCAATATATTTTATCATTGAGGATTTATTAAAAAAAAAAAAAAAGGTCTAAAAATCTTATCTCGTCTCGTGGGATAGGTGTCTCATCACACCCCTACATTTTATGTATATTTACACAATACCTAGCACATATCATTCAATCATGCATTGCTTTTTTTCCTACTTTCCCCCCTCTATTCTCCCGATGCTTGCACACACTCGCTGAAACAGATGATGACATTAGTTGCGGGAGTTGGCTGGTCTCCAGGTGTCCCGGTGTTCTGTAATATTGTCACTCCCATATTTCACTCCTCCTGTCCCAGCCTCTGTTAAAGCAAACTCAATCAACCCTCTCATCCCAGAACCAGCAGCGTGTGCTTTCCCATCTCCACAAAGCATGAGGCCTGTGTTTGCTTTGAATATACAGGGAGCAGGGTACACATAGCAAAGTATACTGTCACTCGGTTGGTGAATGTACACAGTACATCAAGATGTTTCTTCATGTTGCTTTGGAATAACAAAGGGATGATTATATTAAGCATATTAAGCCATGTTTTATATGGAGCAATATTAACTTTGTAATCATGATAATACTGTATTAATTTTAGTCTTTAGTAAAAGAATGAGGGAAAAAAGGCATGCAAACTGTGAACCTTACTAATATTTGACGTGCATATGGGTAGGTACTGCAGGAGTAAAGGCCCTCCCAAAGAGCATAGAAGGCCAAGAGGTGAAACTCAATAGAACGCTCCATAGCAACAGTTCCACCCATGAGGTGACCGCACCGCCGCCATTTTGGACTGACAACTACAAAGAAACGCCATAGAATAATATGAGCCAGTCACGCTTGACAAACTTATAATAACATATAGGCTTATATTTACAGGGTGCGCTTTGTAGGGAAGGGATTTACCCCCCTCTGGTTTATGCATCCCTACCTCTGCTGAATTATTTGTATCTCCCGTTTTGAATACTCTTTGAAGTAACCTTTTAAATGAAACGATTCACTTACTAGCCTAAAAAGAAGGATTTATCATGATTTATCAGAGAAAAAAGTAAACATAAAGATTCTGTCCACTCTAAACTACATACTGCTTACTGTTTGCCAAGGAGAAAGCTTAAATTACTGCAAACCCTTTACTTACCAATATCCGTGTTATATCGTACATTTTCCTTGTTAAATTAAAAACTTGAGGTCATGAAATTATGATGTTTAGTATTGATTAAATACAAGCAGACAAAGTCATATATTAATTCACAGTGTTTTATTTTTGAAATAAAAAAATTAAAATAAATGGTACACGTTTATGTAAGAAAAAAAAAAAATCCAGTAGCTATCGGTTTCTGTAATTTATGTTCAAGTGCACGCATTTAACTAAAAATCAAATAAGAGATCAAAAGCAGCAGCAGCAGCTGTGTTTTAACCGATACAGTAGTTTACTATGTGCGTCAAGTGCGCACATTTAGCAAAACTGTAAATAGTAATAGAGACTTAAGTGGAAGTAGTAGTGAAAGATCATGAGAAAGAAAAAAAAATCTAAAATAGATTGTAAGACTAGTAAGGAGTAAGGAGTAGAATGAATCTTTCCTGTTGATTAAGCTGAGAGATACGTAAATTTTGGGTGCGCGATATATGATGATTTCTGTTAAATAAGTACACAAGTGATCTCTTGCACTCCTCCTTGCTATACGTCTTCCCTGCACTTCACTGAAAATGTCCATCCAGTTTATTGCAGTACAGTTGCTTGTGTTTCGCCCACTTGAGCGCTCGCATCTTATAACGACTCTCAGCAGGTGTCAGTCCAAAATGTCGGCAGAGCCTCAGCAGCGTCATCTATAGACTGTTGCCCTTAGTACTACAGAGTTTCGCCTTTTTGTCTTCTATACTCTTTGCCCTATCTTAAAAAGACTGTTTTTTTAAAGAATGTTTTTGTTCAGTGCATGGACTACAGCGATTGAAAAATAATCATAATCAAAAACACATTTTAGGTTTTAAAGTGCAATTAAAGTGTTACTCTAATGGAATTTCCAAAATCGTTCTGCATCATAATTGCTCTAAAAAACAGCCATTGAGTATCGTCGCTCTCTATCAACTTTAAAATGTTTAGTGTCTTTTTTGATCAAGCGGTTGACCTTCCACAAATCTATTTAACCTATTAAATACATA
Source organism: Enteromius thamalakanensis (assembly GCA_032357475.1). Lineage (NCBI taxonomy): Eukaryota > Metazoa > Chordata > Actinopteri > Cypriniformes > Cyprinidae > Enteromius > Enteromius thamalakanensis. The sequence goes on from JAUCMT010000053.1 coordinate 5,501,883, forward strand.
ATAATCATTTAAGGAACTCTCATTAGCTAAACTAATTAGCTAAACATGATTTTTTGACCTTCAGTGCACAATGACCTCATAGATCATGAAAATGGTTCAGTGCATTGTAACAAACAATACTTGAAATACAATATATAGCAACATATTCAAGAGTCAGCATTTCTTTTAAGACATCAATGTCAAACATGAAATGAAACATATATGCTGTTATATAGCCAGTGGTGTTTAGAGTTACTATGCATCATTAATAAAGGTACATGACACAAGACTGAGCCCCAACTAAAAATCATACCTCTCAAAAGACTGCGGGGTTCCGCCTCCAGTTCTTCCCCCGGGACAGCTTAGTGTGACCCCGTCATTCAAACACACCTGGTCTGACAGTCCAGCTGTTCTCGGTTTCTATGGAAACAGGGGCTCTTGGTGAGGAGGGCATGCTCTGAAACAGGTGAGAGCAGACATGAAAATCAGTCAGCTCAGACATCTGTTAATCAACTAATCAAACAGTCAGTCTCATCTTGGGATCATCACCTTAAGTGGACAGATTAGAGAATATATTGATTATGTGTACAGTATTTACCAATGGAATAAGGAAAGAACTTCAGGTGTATGCAACAGACAAAAAGACAGATCTGATCTGCTTAATAAAGAAGTGGTGTAGTAAGTCTGAATGTCAAGGGCAAAACTTGTGACTATGTAGGACTGTGTGTTTGCTTGTACGTGGCATAATAGGAAAAAATGGCTTTGGAGACTTTCAAGCTGCAGGGAAGCCAGTCTGTTAGAGGCTTCCACTTAACCCAAACAGATGTTCAGACGACTCGGTGTGTGTTTGTGTGTATCTACATAATATGACCTCTGACAAAGTGCAAAAGCGTTTTGTGCTGACGCGGCTCCCTTGAAAGAAAATTTGTTGTTCTAGTAAAACCACACCCCTATTTACAAATATGCTCAAACACACACCGCACCAATAACTTGGCCCTATCTCTCTCCCTCTCTTTGTCTGTCAACCCTCTCTCTCTTTGTGTTTGCCGAAGAATATGGAAGATAAATGTCAGTGATCTCTCATTCCCCTTCTTCTCTATACGCATCGAGCCGCTGTGACAGTCTTTTAGTAGTGCTGCTATGGCTGCAAGTCAATACTGAATGAATAAAAAAAGGTTTAACTGCTTTTTCTCTTTGTTTTTTTCTTCTTCTTTTTTTCACAGCGGGTCACCTGTAGGACATGATAGCACACAAATTGTTATTCACCAACAGCTGCTAAAGTCTTTCAAGTTCTTATTAAAGTTGTGCCAAAATACCCCTCAATCAAAATCCTCGATGAACCAATAATGTGCACTGAACAACAAACTCTAATCAGGTTTTTTAAAGTTAGTTTGTGATAAATGACATTTTACCTTTGCCCTAGGAAAAATAATCAAAGACTTTGATTTCTTTCCTAATACAGTATGGAATATATTCATGTATAACAAAAAAATAGACAGTAAAACTTTCTGATTTCATAAACTTTGCAACTTTTGCAATTTAATTATTAATTTAATATAAAATGTAAAAGTTGGTCAACCAAACATTACCACACAAGCATGCCATGATTTCTTCAAGAAAAAAAAATTCACATTTGAATCTTAACACCAATGAGATTCAAAGGAGAGAAATCTTGTCTTCTACTTGAGACATTGAGCAAAACATTGAATAATCATATCTTTTCTATTTTCCTCTGGAATGCGATATCTGTAATGTTCTGTCTGTCTTGGTCTACCCGTCCTTTGTAATTTTGGTTCAGTCCTGTCCACTGTCTTGTATTTAAAGCCCTTTGTTTTTCAGTTCAAGTAGTCTGGATTAACGTTACATTGCGTGTGTGTTTATCTGTGGAGTTTTGAGTTTATGTTTTGTTGCTGCCTCGTCAGCCTTTTTGTTCTTTGAATCCTGTCTCAGTTAAATAAACGTATTATTCTGAATCCTCCGAGTCCTAGCCTTTCTGCCGGGCTGAGAGACACCAACTGCATGCCCCCCAACACACGGAGCCATTACCTCCCCGTGACAAACAGTAAAGTTTTTAAATATACTTTTACATTGCAATAATTTCACATTCAAACATTAAATTGATGTACAGACAACATAAAGTAATTTTTTTAATATTTGTATTATAGCATTTTTTTTGTGACTGAAGGCCAGCATTACTCTGTCTCAGGAATAGTTTTTTCCCCTATTAACCATTTAATCATTGAATAACCATTCAACATTACTAAACTATCTCATAAAACCATTAAACCAAACCATTATAATACCAATAATCATTTCTTTACAAAATTGTAAAAACAACTCTCGCAAAAACATTTTTTAACCATTGACCAAAGTCTTCAACATAACAGTATACTGTAATCGAGAGCTATCGGTTTTAACATCTAGACTTAATAAAAAAGAACTATTTTAAATGAACAATTTTCACAATCTTAAAACAATCCTCACATAACCCATTATAATAAATGCCATATTTACTTGTGCATTCAGCAGAAATATACAGAAATTGAAGTTATCAGACACATTCTAAATTAAATATAGATGAATCCATAAAGCTATCCCCTTTTTTCTTTGTCCTTTGATTAATAGGCATCACAGCAGCAGGATGTTATAGGTTATTTATCATCTGTTATTTCTTTAAGAGCTGCCGCTGCTGAATGCGACGCAGTTCTGACACAAATCTTATTTACTCTCAACTCTTTTTACCATTTCTGACCCACTTCAGATCAGGCGTGTTAGATGAGTGAGACAGCGATGCGCTGCTCCAGAACATTTCAAAGACATGTGCTTAAATATGGCTCATATAAAATATATTACACGCTTGCACAGTTTTAAGGCAGCTTTTTGGAAGCTTCATGACTTAACTGACCACGACGTTGTTTGCTTATTTTGTGTTTGAAATGAAAGGATACAGCCTACAGCGTGCTCTGTCTTTGTGTATTTGAGGAGAGGTGAGGTGAAATGCGCGTCTGAAGTGTCTCCCATTAGATATAGTGAAGACGTTTAGTTCTGCGACTAAATAAATTAACTTCTTGTCAAGACAAAAGAAGTTGTGAGTGGGGTGACCAATCCTAGCCACACCCCTGCATTAATATTAATTAATATATACTACATATTTTTAACGCATTAATCTGAAAAAATTTATCGCAATGCTTAACATGCTAATTTTGACAACACTAATATACAGTTTAGCCTAAATGTTTTATTTTTACAGCTTTGTTACCAAAATTCCCAAAACAAAAATAAAAAAGGTCACTCAACTTCATGTCATTTTAAACCCATAAGACCTTCAATTCAATCTTCAGAACACAAATTATTATAAATTATGGTGTTGCTGCATAGCCACAACCACATTCAAGGCCCAGAAATATAGAAAGGATATGGTTACAATATGTAACATCAATAGTTGTCATTTTATGAATCTGTAAGAAATACCACGATGCATGTGTGCGGGCTGTCTTAGGTACAACACAAGGGTGAGTAATTCATGACAATTTTCATTTCTGGGTAAACTATTCTTTTACATAGTTTGCATGGTTTGGTTTGTTACATTTGAAATAAATGCAATTATTGCTTTAGAATATCATTTAAAATATATAATGAAACATCTTTAATATTTAAGATTAAGGAGGATCACAATAGTTAAAATGGCTGAAAATTTTGCCTAAAATAAGTAATTTTAAACCAAATCCTGATCAAACACCACTTTTTCTTTAGTATTGCTTCATAAACCGTAAAAAATATGATATATATATATATATATATATATATATATATATATAATGTAATTTCTCTACTTTCTACTACATCTAACCATGGCCATATGTAGGAACTTTCTTTTTCTTGGTTGACCACCCTCTCAGGTACCCTGAGGCAGACATTTTAAAGTAACAGAGGTGATAATACACCATCTCTGCTCGCTCTCTCTCTCTTCCCATTCTGCCCTGAGGGTAAAGTCTGGTAATAAAAGCCACTGATGCTGCATACATCAGAAATAGAGAAGGAAACATGCCTGTTCATATGCTGTGGTGATATTCTAACGTATGCAGCACACTATAGTGCAAAATTATGCTTTACAGTATCACTAGATTATTCTGTCCAAGAGCTAGCTATTTAGATGGCAACAAGCCATTTCACTAATATGGAAAACTCAGTTCACATACATTTAGGGGTTTTGTAAAACTGTACATTTACACAATATTAAAAGAAGCATTCCAGTCCTGAATGCTGTCTGGTTAGGATTTGAACACAAAACACAAAACATCTTGCTTATATAAAGTCCGTACACCTTTAAGCACTGTTTATCCATGTATATATATGGGTAACAGGCTAAAATGCATCCTTGACAACCGATGCACTGCATATAGCTTCTCTGAACTTCATGCCCTACAGGAAGGAATCTGACGTAATTAAGCGACAGGTAAAACGGTGAGGTCTCATAAATAGTCATAAGTGCGTACTTCTGCCCTGGCCTGTGGAAACCTCTTCAACCTCTTCTCTTCTACCCCGGAAAAAGCGATACTGCACAAGCACCTGCCGGAGATGATAAAACAGCTCATCACCGGCCTCTTGTCTGGCTTGAGTGAGTGTGAGTCACCATTTTACGACAAAGTACGATGAAAACGAAGCATCATCCGTGCGGCCCTTGGTGAAGCGCTCAATCGCACCTAATTTAACAAAAGCGGTAATATCACAAGCACTCTAAGAGCTAATTGGCCATTTTATCGTACATGATTTGGGACATTGTGAGATGCCAAGAGCATCTGTGCGTGTGTTTAGGGTATTCCACATAACTTTTTAAAGTAAGCTTGAGTAGAGCAGTGGCAGCACTTTAACTTACATACTTTTGCTACACTATATGATATACAATATATAGAAATGTGTTTATGCATGCGAAGATTAATCCTGTCAAACAAATTACTGACAAAAAAATGGGTTAAAATGGGGCTGGGTTATAAATGTCGATTGATATATTCATGCGCATTTCGTCAGTACAACACGTTCGTTCTTTGATTAGCGGTAAGATCTCTATCACCTGTTTTCAAACGGAGTTTCAGTTAATACACTGAGCCATAGATCACTGACAAAATAACCCAGTGAATCACCCGTGAAACTGAAAACGATATTGCATAGCTTATCAGTGATCTACAGCTCTGTGTATTAACTGGCGCTCTATTTGAAAACAGGTGGTGGAGATTTACCGTTAATCATAAGAACTGGCTTCAAAATCACTGACGAGATGCGCATAAATAAATCGATTGATGTACTGTATATCGCTAGTCAGAAATACTAAGATAATGAGATAAGCAAGTCATTTTGTGATTAGTAGTTAATCTGCATCAGTAGATAATCTCTGGCAACTCGTAAAATACATACATTTTGCAAAAATTGAGGTTGAACAATTTTGTATTTAGCCACCTTGAAAAATATGTACGAATTTGCCATGAGACTGGGTTGCAATATCACGTACATAATCTCAGATGAATCGCGTGCTATTATAAATATTGTTTTGCGTTGGTTGTCAGTGATTTATGGCTTGGTGTATTAAATGCTATTAAACCAGTCACAAGTACTGTAGCTGGGGTATATTTGTAGCAAGTACCAAAAATACATTGGCCATTTGAAATGGTCAAAATTATCTATTTTTCTTTGATTCCAAAAATTAGAAGGATATTAAATAATGATCATGTTCCGTGAACATGTTGTGTAAATTTCCTAGCGTAAATATATTAAAACTTAATTTTTGATTATCAGTATGCATTACTAAGGACTTCTTTTGGAAAACTTCAAAGGCAATTTTTCCAGCATTTCGTTTTTTTGCACGCTCAGATTTCATATGTTAAAATTAGGGCCGTCAAAAATAACGTGTTTACAACGTTAATTACAAAAATTCACGCAGTGTCTGTTCCACGTAAGGAACTGGGACTGACACCGGTTTCACACTGCACGCGCCAGCAGAGCATAAGCAGTGCGTGAGCAGAGTAGAAGCAGCGATTATGCTTTCATACTGGCAGCATTTGTCGCGCGCAGCTGAAACGCAGCTTGCACTGCAGTAGGCTATAGACAAGCATCTTATTTCTGTCGTATTTTCCTTGTGCCATGTGCTTTGATTTATGTCATAGACAGCATACTTTGTTTATATCACCGCCTTATTATAGTTTACACCTATGCAAAACTTGAGCAAAGTTTTCAATATGTGTATATGAAAAAATATATTGTTTTCATATACACAGGAAAAACGATGTTATAAGAAATATTATAATAAGAAATACTATATATTGCCATGTAACAGAAGGCTTTGCATGCAGATGCTAGATTGAATAGGTTAAGCTTTGAGATCCAAGAGAAAATTTGGAAAGAATACCAACAATAAAGTTTGGATTGAATAATTGAATTGAAAAACTAAACCTAAAGCCAACAAATGCCTCTAGTTTTATTAATTTAATAGACCTTTGGGCAAAAACTCGTGTAAATTATGTGTTTTTGTGCATTTTATTTTTTGTGAATGCTTTGGTCAAGGTTGAAGGTAAAAGATTGTTCTCATTGCAAAGACAAAGGCTGTATCAATAAACACACGTAATATGAAAATTATGTATCTCTGTCCTAAATAATGTTAAGTATTACCGCTACCCATACACTTTCAGCCTTGAAGTTTGATAATTCTGCATTTTAACCCACAAATCGAAGTGAGCTGACATCCAGTAGATCTCAACAAAACCGCAAAGGTGTTCACAGCTGAGAAAGATATAAATAAATAAATAAAAGTGAGAAGAACACTAGCTATACACATGCATAAACACACAGCTTCTGCACACAGCAGACAGGATGTAGGTCGTGTTTGGCCAAAGGCTGCGTTGGAAGGGTTGATGCACTCATTTGTGCTGGGCGCAGATAGTCTTGTCATGTTTCATCCACCCTTCCCATGAGACAGGCTAACAAAACATTGGGACTCAGAGAGGCAGGACCGGCAAAGAGGAAGCGTTCCGTGAAGGTTATCTGCTGCCCGCAAGATTCCTGATCCACTTTGAGCTCTATATCCTTGCCGGGCTTGCATTTCTGTCCGTACTAGTTGAGCCACTATAAATTTGGCTGAATCTGCTTGGCAGCGGCTGTAGACTATGTTGAAACAGCCAATACACCTGACGACTGCAAATTGTGGTTGTTCGATACTAATTTGTGTGGTGCTGTGGCTTAGTAATTAAAGATCTAGAGTGGAAAAGACTGTAGGTTTGAATGCCAGAACAAGTGATTCCTTTTGTACTAGTGTAGCCTTGAGCCAAAGTTATCCCAGATTTGCTTCAGGGGTTGCTGTGAATGTAGCAAAGGTAGTCCATAAAGTTGGTGTTATATTTTTACCGTTTTTTTGCAGACATCTTAAATTAGGAGTTTCATGTGAGGTTGAAGAAAAAAAAAATCCCCCATGCTCATTTACTGGTCTCTTGAAATTATCAAAATATTTTTTGTGGCGTACCATACAGAGAGATTAAGTCAACTACTAAGTAAATAGACAAAAATAAAACCCCGCAACATGCTGTTACAAGAAAAGCATATGCTAGCCTGGGGATGGGAGGCAATCGTCTGGAGTTGCTGTGAATCTGCAACGAAGCGCTGACTCTTGGTGACAGTCAACATGTGTTCTCCAGCAAGTCGCATTGGTTTGACGCTAACATGTTAATGCAATCACATTTTAGAGCTGCAGACCCACAGAGCTGATACTTTTCACTATATAAGCTTATTAAAATTGTCATTTTTAACTTTATATTTGTATTTGTTACAATACTATGCTGGATTTAAATTTTTTTTTAAAGAAGGTTTTCTTTCATGGAGCACAAACACAAACATTTAGCACAACGATCATGTGGCATTTTTTGTTTATTAATTATTTATTTATTTTTATAAAATATACAAGATTCATTCAACCAAAAATGAAAATTTGCTACAAAATGTACTCACCTTAAAGCCATCCATGATGAGTTTGTTTCTTTTATTAAAATCAATAAACTTTCAATAAACCCTTTTTATGAATTTTAGTGAATATGTGCCATCAGAATGATGTTAATTAAAAAAGCCATAATGATGAACTTGTTTATTACAAATTTGCAATTTTGGGCTATACAAGATGTTTATAGACGGACTGGAGTTGTGTGTATTATTGTTATGTTTGTATCAGGTATTTGGGCTCTCATTTTGACGGCACCCATTCACTGCAGTGAGTAGGTAATGTAATGCTAAATTTCTCCAAACCTGTTCCAATGAAGAAGCAAACTACTCTACATCTTGTATAGCCCGAGGATAAGTAAATTCTATGCAATTGTTTAGTTTTTTTGTGTGTGTGCTGTTCCTTTAAATAACTTTTGTCGCGATGTCTGAAAACGAAAATATTTATTGAGTAGGAAAACCTAGTAAAGCACTTTAAAACTATACTACTTTTTATCAACAGCAGAGGTTTCCCCTTAACGGTAGCTCAGGATGAATATCTCCGCACATCCCATGATCTTTTGTGACACATCACCTTGTCAGCGGATAAAACAATCAACTGTTTATAAAATTACCCCTCTCCGAAATCCATCACTGATCATTTTCCGCCTTCAGTCACGAAGATAAAATCATCTCGCGACAGATGTTCACTTTAGATCGCAGATCTACTGAAACTCAAACAGAGCAATGAAGTCTCATGAATAAAAATCAGCAGAAATACTGAACAGGTAAAGAATAGGTGAGTGAATGATCACAGAATGTCGAAATAGAGCCCATCAGTCACAGCAATGCTTATTATTTACATGGCTGTCATCTTCTCCTCTGTGTGACTTACGATGTCAGTGACTTACACCTATGCCTTCATCTAGAAAACAAGCCACTTTTGACTATATGCTGTGTCAGATCGCATTTGTTCTCGGCATTCATCGACTTCTAAAACTAAATGAAGATTATTGCTACTTTTTGAAGCTCCATGCTCTAGTTTTATTGCTTTGTATGGAAAAAAAGAAATGGCACATTTATTTGAATATCTTCTTTTGTGTTTTAAGTCTGTCAGATGAATTTAAAATGGCGATAAATTATGCCTAATTTATAGATGATCTATTCCTTAGGTTTAATAATGGAGGATTTTACCTTTTTCTGTTCTGTCTTTTCTATCCTAGCTAGCTACAAACAATGACCTGGTGGTCCACCAGCGTTTTTTGGGCAGGTTAATTGAATTGACAAATTCAGTGGCTGTCGGATACTGTCGGACCACCATCGGCACACCGATAAATAAAAAAATGTTGTCGTCAACTAGCATTTTTCGGGGTGGCACGGCACCAGTGGTTTGCCGTGCCTGGACTTCTGTTGGTCCAAAAGTGGCCAGAAAACAATGAACTGGCGGTCCACCAGCGGTTTTTGGGCGACACAAATTCATCGGCTTAACACTGTCGGACCTCCATCGGCACACCATTGGCAAGCCGACCAAACTATAAATGTTGTCGTTGTACTGGCACTTTTTGGGCACGCCGCCAGCAGTTTGCTGCGGCAGGTCCTCCGTCGGTACACCACCGACAAGCGAAAGTCTGTCTGTGTTTCTGCTGACATGTCTGATTACACGATAAAACTGTGTCATATGTAGACTGTGTATTTTTTCTGAATATCGACAACAAAGAATATACCTACTAAAGAATCATTTAGACAATTCTTTCAATTCAATTGACTTGTTCACAGCATCGCACTTCATGCAGATATAAATGTATCAACCCGCAGCATCAGCTTCATAGTTTTTGAAACCATGGTAAAGATTGTAGTTACTAGATGTACTACTATAGTGAGACTATGATCACATTTATTGTAAATTTACTGCAACAATCACAGTTAAACCAAGGTTTTTTTAGTTGACTGTAATGTATACAGACAGATTATGAACTGAATACCTTTATTTGAAAGTCACACTGTATAAAACCATCTTACTGTAAATGCCTATGTTTAATCTGTTCAATAGAAATACATTTTCAATTGCAACTGTACACTGGTTTTGATTCATGATTGTATGAAAGGATATTTTGGTTAGTGTTATCAAGCTGATTATGAACCACGGACCGCCAGCAAACAGTTATTATAAACCAGCAGCTTGTTGGCGATCTAACAGCGGGCTAGCGGTGTAGCTAACAAGCTACACTCCACTTACTTTGGCTGCACTCTATACAAACAATACCAAAATAAATCTGTCTTAGTGCTAAAATCTTGAGTCCTAAAGTGATTGTTTAGTGAATTTGTCCAAATTTTACAGTTTTTTTGAACCAGTTCACTGAAATGAACCATCTTGCTAAAGTCAGAAAGCTAGTAGAATCGCTACTTGTAGCCAAGCCAAGCAAAACTTGTAGCCAAGGACTGCGCACAGTTTTTCACAGAAAAACCCACCGAAGTGCTACACAAAACTAGCCCAGTTGCTTTTCAAAATACATGTTTTTTTTTTTTGTCAGGGTTTCCCTGAGAAACGTTACATTCCAGGGGCTTAATTAAAGGTGCTCTATGCGATGTTGCAGGATTATAGCTTTATTTGATTTTTATCTCAAACGTATGCATCACCACTCGTTTTGCTGTCTGCCCTCTGAGTACATTGGGAAAAAACCCGCTCTCGAAAGACCACAAACAAACTTCGGCCAACCAATCGGCAAGAAGAGGTGGGGTTAAATGCATGCAATAAACCCCACCTCTTCTTGCCGATTGGTTGTCTGAAGTTTGTTATTGTATTGGTGCACATCCTGTGCCCATATGTGTTTGTTTTGGTATTGCAGCCTCTGTGTTGTCTTTCGAGACTGGGTTTTTTCCCCCAATGTATTCAGAGGGCAGACAGCAAGACGATCAAGGGGTGAATGATACAGTTTGAGATAAAAATAAAATCGAGCTAAAATCCTGCAACTTTAAACTCCCATGATTCCAAACTCACTGAATTACAAAAGCTAAGATTTCTCTCCCTAAAAACTAAGATGTATAATACATAGCAGTGTCATTCATTTCTGTTGAAGTGTCGTCAACATTTTTTTTTTTAATATTGCAGCATTTTGGCCTTGTTGAATGAAATAAAAGAAATGTGTCAACAGGGTAATCCTCAAAATGTACTGCACGTAGGAAATTAATTATTCTATTTTTTTTCAGGTGAGGCAAAATCAGCAGGAGTTTTATTTTGTCAACTGATTCAAGGTTTGAGAGCGTGTAACAGTCTCATTAAAGAAGATGAATGAATGAGTGCCGGCAGGGTGCTGCGTTGAACAGTAGGGAGGATCGTTCATGTGGACACATGTTTGCATATGTGTGTGTGCTAAAATTTCTCTCAGCGTCTGTCAGGCTCAAACATCTCTTCACTCCTAAATCTAACAAGAGAGGAAAGATCCAGGACAGTCTTTTCATTGTATACTCGCTCGAGGCAAAGATCACATTCAAAGCACGTCAGGTGGACTACTCGTGAAAAAAAGTGTGTTTTTCACACACTTCTTATTAACTTAACTAAGAGTAGCGTCTCACACTGGCAAAGTCACACTAGTCCTCAGCCGAGTCTCTCCAAGAAGTGAGACTGTGAAAATAAAAACACCCACTGACATAATGCTATATGAAATATGGGTGACATTTACAGCGTTATGAATAAATGTTCCACTTTTGCGGCTCCTGTGATGAAATAACTAAATGAAGACTTTAACATTTTCTGAGTGGCGCTTGACTGTGCAAAAGAGCCCTTTTCAACACAAATGTATTTTCTGCCTCAATTAAACAAAATTTTAGGGAAAAAATCATTTTCGAAGCACAAACTGTACATACACACATATATATATATATATAAGCAATAGCGAAAGCCCTTTATAAGAATGTGGATTTTACTAAATGAAATGTAAAGTACTTTGTGTGCAACTGGCAACACCAGAGAATTGCAAAAAAACAAAAATCAAACACTCTGCTATTGGTCAGACAAGCAAATAGCCACGCCTCCAAAGTAAGACTATTGGCTGAGCTACTGTTGCTATGTCAGGATGGTCAAGATAAAACAACTGGCACAGAGCCAGTGTTTACAAATTTAAGTGAAAAACAATCAACAAACGGCTGAGTTCTAGTTAATTATTGGAAGAAAATGGTCCTCACTTTCATTTAGAATTTAGAGTTTTATAGATACATAGTATTGGTCATAAAACAGGACCAGAAGAATGTTAAGCTTTATTTTGCATGGTAGATACTTGTTTGCTTATGAAGAAACCCTGCTACATTATATTCTTGTTATATTAAGCTATAAAATATTTATCAGATTTTTCTTTAACAAATCCCCAGTGTGTTTTAAATTGATACCAGGGGATATCTAGAATTGTATCTAAAGCTGTGTGAACTGGCAAAAAAAACTAAACTAAAAACAACAAGATTTCATGACTTGTGAAGCTGACATTATAGATAATCCAATCTGTTGCGGATAAATGCTCATTTCTTTAATGTGCTAATTTGCTTATTGACGTCAGAAAAACCCACAGAGTGTCATTTACAGCTTTATATGCTAATAAACAAACAAAGTGCTACTCTAAATTATGAATTTGTGTCTGAATCCTCCTTACCCAGATAGCACACGTACATCTGCAAGATGTCTGTTAAACATCTCTTGATCTAGAAAACGTCTGCTGTCTACAAACGTCTGGCAGACGTCTTTCAGATGTCAGTTTTACATACACTCTAAATCATAAACATCTTAAAGACATCTAACAGACGTCTATTTGATATCTAAAAAGAGACGTCCAATAGATGTATTGCAGATGAGCATACAACCTAAATAATACGTCTTGCAGATGTAAACGCAGACGACAAATAGACATCTCCAAGATGTACATGTGCTATCAGGGTAAGCTGTTAAATACAACTAACAGACATACAGTAGGAATTAGAAGCCAAAAAAGGGTGTTACTACAGGCATTTTTGATAAATACACCTCACATTCTAGCTTCAAACATGAACCAGCCATTCAAGATCTTCAGTATGCAGTTAGGTCAGGGCTGCCCTGGTGTCCGGCAGAGTTTAGCTCCAACTTGCCTCAACACATCTGTTTCTAACATGCTTAGTAGGACCTTGAGTTGCTTCAAGTGTTTAATTAAGGTTGGAGCTAAACTCTGCAGGACACTGGCCCTCCAGGACCGAGTGTGGACAGCCCTGAGTTAGTTTTTTTTTTCAGGGTTGGAGCTAAATTCTGCAGAAGGGTGGACCTCCAGGATCAACGTTCCCCGCCCCGACGTACCGGATCCTACAAACAGGGTTCAACCGTGAATACAGAAAAATCAACTTATTTCTTTCTAAACCAACAAATGCAAACCACATTACATTTCCATAGATAGCATGAAACAATACACTTACGAAGGTTATGTTAACAAGTTTAAGTGTGATTTGTTTTTTCATTATTTTTACATTTTAAGTAGCTCATCTAAAAAATAAAAGTTGTTGAAAATCACTTGCTTGCCAGCGAATCCTCTGTAGTGAATGAGTGCTGTCAGAATGAGATAAAAACATCACAATAATCCACACCACTCTAGTACATCAATTGCTGTAACATCCTGTAAAGTGAAAAGCTGTTTTTGAGAAATAAATCCATCATTACTTGTGGGTTATTATGATGTTCTTATCAGCTGTTTAGACTCTCATTCTGACGTTTTCATGGTGAAACAAACTACATTTTGGATGGCCTGAGGCAGAGCAAATTTTAATGTTTATCTTAACTGTTTAATAAAATTTTCCTGGGAAAAAAAAGCCTGTAGTCGAAGAAACACCTATATATGCGCCTCAAGCTTTAACTGCATATCCAAGTCTCTGTCTACATTAAAAATATGTGTATTACTCTTTTTCTGTGTCTATCGGCCTGTCTCTTTCTGCATGTACCCTGGCAGAATATTAATGGAAGAGGGGTGAGTCAGAGGCTATACGGCCAACAGATCACCGAGGCAGAGAGGTGTGGTCAGCAGGGATGGCTTCGGATGTGTTATCCATCTCTTTCTCTCAGATTATCCCTCTGAGGTGATTTATCACCATGAAAATAAGAAATCATCCAGCCTCTGCATCATCTTAACAAGTACACTTTTTTACAGATACACAGAACGTCAAAGGAAAATACATAAAGCTAGACCACAAAAAGAATGACAGATTGGTATAGTACTTTAAAATGCTGTACCATGCTGTACATATATATCATATAATGTATATGTATATGTTACCGGCAATGTGTGAAATGCCGGCATTCTATAGAATGCCTAGGCAATGTATAGAATGCCCACTGGTTTCAGGCAAAGTGTGAAATGATCGCCGCTTCACACATTGCCTAGGCATTCTATAGAATGCCGAGTGGCCGTG
>JAUCMT010000053.1:5522725-5539277 GCA_032357475.1 Enteromius thamalakanensis
ACTCTGCAGGACACCGGCCCTCCAGGACTGAACTTGGTGACCCCTGCCCTATTGTATATACATACGGTATCCAAGAAAAACAAAATACCTATTTGTACGAATCAATGCATTTTCTAGGTTAGATGGACACTAGTGGCTGTAAAACTCCAACATTTAGTTATTTTTTACAAAAAGTATGCTTTACAAGTACAGAATTTAATTAATAAAACCTAATTTGCATGCAATTATTTTAACATCCTTTATGATTTGAAAACTGGTGCTTTTGAACACTGACATCACACATACAGCTTCATATGCATGAGTTTTCTAAATTAGTAAGTTTGCTCGATAGCTCACCCAGTAAGCCGTTGCACTTAAGTGATGAAAAGCTCCGGTGCAAACCCGGTAAAACTATGGTTCAACATAACAGCTCAAATCCAAAACGGAAGTTAAAATAACATGGCTGCATATTTCTAAATCACTTTTGCATTTGTTAACACCATCAGGTAGATTAAGGTGGGGTTTGGTGTAGGGGATATTTCCAATACGAGCAATAAAGTCGTAGCAATACGCGCCTGTAGTAACTTAATAAAAATGTGTGTTCGCATTCTATAAATTGGGATTCTGACAAACATCTTTGTCTAGGTATCACAGGCGTCTATGCTCTGTGCCTTAAACCTCTCAACAAATCACAAATGAAGCTGGAGACTGATGGTCTGAGGAGAAGTACCTGCCTCATTTCCATGTACTTGGCTCAAGGGCAGACACGTCACCTGTAGAGTCGGCTACTAACAGATTCCGTCACAAACCTTTCCGTTGTACTACAGGATCCCCTTATGCTGTATTAGAATACATATCTTGCTCTCAGCCACCTTCAATTTTCCAGTAAGTAATACACCTCCTTAGAACAGATGAGACCCAAAAACACATTTTTCTCAAAACGTAGAAATGTCTGTAGTCCAGATGGTACTTTTTCCCAGCCTGCACTGGGCTATATCTCATAAAATTGGACTCATCATGGCATTTCTGGGTTTTTTTTTTTTTTTGACTTGTGTTTTTTAATAGCCAAATCAAGCTTCTCTCTACGAAACCTTGTAAAATCAGGGCTGATTTATTTACATATCACTAATCTTCATACTCAAGCTTTGTGGAATAACACCAAGATAATTAGTGCTTTCCTTTTTCATTCCCTCAGTGGAATAAGCGCAAGAATTTTTGTACTGGGTATTTCTTATTTGCCATGCAAACTTGCATCACACTTATAATGATGATTGTTATACAACTTGAGTGTTGGTGATGCCAATAACCAGTGCACTCTCCACCTTCAACCACGACTGAGGTGAGACCCTTGAGCAAGGCACCGTTCCCCCAACTGCTCCCCGGGCGCCGCAGCAATGGCTGCCCACTGCTCCGTGTGTGTGTTCACGGTGTGTGTATGCACTTGGATGCAATAAATGCAGAGCACAAATTCCTAGTATGGGAAACCATACCTGGTCACATAAGCCTCGATGTCCAATTTGAAGGCCAAAAACTCATCGCTGGAAGCGCCAAGCCCAACATGCTCTCAAAACAGCCTACATTTCTAATTCTTTCTTGCTGATGGTGAGTTCAGCTTATGGTAGTCTTGAACTTCACAGAAGTAGGTCACTGTTTCTGACAAATTATTTGAGTGCTGATTGATTGTCCATGGTCCCTGGACTTCAAGAACCCATGCCAGGTGTCTCGGGTACCCTCTGAGTTGCGCTCCACTTCAGAAACAGCTGTAAAGTCTTGCTCTGGTTTTGAGGACTCTCGAATCTGGGGGTTTTATGATCAGCATGGGTGAAACAACGGTCAAAACTGACACTAACAAAACTGTTTGACTTACTAGTCTGCCATAATTTGACTTTCTGCATCACGTTCAGTCTAGCTTTGTTCCGAGATTTGTTTGCCTGATCTGCACGCCATCATTATCTCTGTTTTCGCAAACTTCGTAAACAACCACTCTTAAAATGACTGACAAACACTTATCATCTCACAACTAAAAATCCTTCCATAAATGTGCATATTAATGACATTCAAAGGGTGCAATGGCAGAGATTAGAAAGATGGACTAGTTTCTGTGCATTCTAATGTGATTCACCATTGAATCGCTCTGATGCACACCCCTAGTGCGAGATCTTAAAAACTGCCAGCAGCACATATCATCAATCCTCAGACGGATCCTTACAGTGCCCTTAATGTTTATAATGGAATAAACCAGCAGGCTTCAGACAGAAAAAAGAATGTGTTGCAATATCACAAGGCATAGGCGGCAAAAAATCTTGGATGTTGCTGAATCTCAGGTCTCATTGTCTCAAGGTGACAAAACCTTACATTCATCAACATACCCTGTCTATATTCATGCAGAACACACTCTGACTCTCAGGCTTGAATCTCAAAGACGAATCAATGGGATTTCCTTGTTGTTGTTATTGTTGCTGATGGTAGCAGAAACAAGACCAGAATAGCCGAGTGATTCACATATCGCCCTATAAACTCAGAGGGAGACTATCACCCGAATAAACAACATTAGGTCATCGCTAACACTGCGATGCAGATACGGCTACAGACATGCTTGGCAGATGGAAAGGAGGGCACGTAGTGCTAAACACTACTAGGTGCTACAGTAGGAGCTAAAATTGTGTCATGAGAGGAAATGAGATGGCAAGGATATAAGAGAAGCTACACTTAGTGAAAAAAAGTCAATTAGTGTTGGGTGAATAGTAACTGATTACGTGCAATCTTGATTATGCAATCAGATTCCAAAATTTAAGCACATGCGATTATATTAAATTGCATTTTAAAATATTCCTAATCAAACTACAGTTGCTTTGTATTGATTACATGATTACATACTCGCACAACGGCAATAAATTATTCAGAATATATTGATTCTCCCTAATTCCCCTTTTGAATCTTTTAAATGTTCCTTTCTAAAAAAGCCTTCTTAATTTTGAGCAGCTTTTTCTCAACATTGCATCAATTGCTGATGAAGACTATTACCTTTCAAATGCATTAAAATACACAAATTCACATTATTTCTTATTTAAATTTAATTCTGGGTTTCTGCCAGCAAAACCTTGTTTGCCTAATACATTTACTTGAAATACCGCTTAAAGATTAAGGTAATTAACACATTGGCAAATTCATGGTTCTCTGATGTCAATGGGAACATGACATGCAGGTAAAGATATTAAGTATATAAATATTTTTAGTAAGCGTTTTAATTTGATTGATGTTATTTAAAAAAATATTTTTTTGAATTTTATAATTTCTATGATTTAATTATTAGTTTTTCTTTAAATTCATAAACACCCTGTAGTTACTACGCAAAACTAAGTTTAGGAAACCTTGATAATGCAATGCTTAATGTACTCCATGTTTTTAATGACAATGAATGGAACACATTTTCTGTTTCTTTACATTTTTATTAATGCGGTAAAAAATGATGCTGTTTAAATATTCTGAATATATATATATATATATATATATATATATATATACATACTGTACCTAAAATGTATAATGCATAGGATTATTTTTTTAAATGAAATTTTTGAAATGTACAGAGTTGATGAATTAAATACTGTATTAATATACAAAGTAGTTTCATTAAAATATGTTGGCATGAAAGATAAAACTGTATCTGTTTATTAGGGACAATGTGTTAAATTATTTAAAACACTTATATAATATTATTATACTGGCAATTACCAACTGGCATATTAATATGCATAATACTCAGTCCTGAAATATAAAATGTACAGTAGTGGTTAACCTCTATATTATTTATGACTTCATTCATTTAAAAAAAAAAAAAAACACATGATTAAGAAAATAAAACACTAACATAGCCACAAATTAGCTACAAGCAAAATATGCATAACCCATCTTAAGCCAATGCAGCAATAAATCAACAATGCAAAAATAAGGAGTAAGTAAAAATGTAATTAGCGTAAACTTACAGTGATTGGCTGGTACCGACCTCTCATTTACATAAAACTCAGCATTTCCTAACTTTTAATGCCCTGCTTTCACTCCTGGTGTACATTGGCTCCCATGAAGAAGGAACTGGCCGCATGAGTGGACAAGTACAGTATGAGTATGTTGGGAATATGGATTTCAGGACTGGCTCCTGGAACGCTTCAGCAATAACAAAGAAAAATCCTTTTAGTTGCGACTGTCAGCTGTTTGCTTGCCGAGGTGAAGCAGGTGAGGTAGGGGGTGGGTTTGCTGTTCCTGACATTTCTAGCCGGTTAAACACTATTACAGTATGCAATTTGTTCATGACAGCGATCAAAGCAACTCGTCCTCAATAGGAGCTCGAGAAGATAACGAAAACGGGGCAGAGATGCTCCAAGCTAACAGCTATGGACAACAGGGAACCGAAGAGTACAAAAGCCTTTGAAATGCACGCTAATAGATACGCTCTGCTGTTTGGGTACAAAATAGACAGCTTTCCATACCAATTAGATGCTGTCCGATCCAAGCCATTCTACCAACAAAAATGTCTGATTAGTCAAAGCAATATTCTGGAACGAGAAACACATATAGGCTTATTTATTAGCATTGAAGAAATATATTAGTCTACACACTAATCGATCCTTCTTGTCAGCCAATTTTGGTTTCATAATCCCAATAGCTTTTGTTAAACAGCCTGTTCAGATGAAAAAAAAATATGTTTATACTGCTGATACAAACCGAAAAAGAACAACTGATCCTCATGCTAACAATTTGCGCATATCCGTCAAAACTGGGTGTTTTTTCTTAAAGTTTGCTTATGCTATGACAGAGCAAATCTAGCAAAATGGCAAACTTGGATGCGACTACAACAATAAATTTAGCAAATTTAAACTTAAAAAAAAAACAAGATTGCTTTGTTCACAACATAGTATGAAACAAACCACAAAGAAAAATGAGACAAATGTAACTTGGGGATGTTTTTGCTACAGTATGCCATGTCATTGAACCCCACAGTGTAACGCCGTATATCACTACTTCTTTCTCTCTATCACATCACATTTCCACCATCTGAAGTAACTATATACAGGCTGTTGATGAAAATCCTGATTGTAGCTATGTTTGAGTTATTACTGCAGCGCCTACCCGCCAAAACTCATTTCTCCCAATGCTCGGAGAAAGGAAAAATGTTTGGAGGCCTTCAGGCACAGATTCTAAGGAAATGGTTTACATGAAAGCCAAGCCTGGGCCTTTTTGGGTATAAGCTACCGAAGCCTTCCACAGCCTAATGAACTAGCTAAGCGCGCTAACCCTCCGGCAAGTTCAGCGTTTGGTGCTAGATATTAAGCTTGCATCATAACCTTCAGAAAAACAATAACAGTTCTCTCACTAAAACCACCAAAAAACGTTTTTGCAACCTGTCTTACCTTCATTTCTGAGTGGAACAGCATCAAAACAATGACTAGCTTATGAAAAGCAATGTATGCTAGCTTGATCATTAGAATTACAAATCAGTTCTAAGCTGGAAATCGAAGACTTTAAGCCATATTCTTTCCTGTTTTCTGAGGTAAATATTAATTTCATAACCTTGTACCCTGCTGAAAAACCTACCTATCCATCGTAGGCTTTTTTTTCAGCATGGTATCTCCTCACAGACTTTTGTCCACAAACCGTGTACAGTATGTTTGAGTTAGCACTGCAGCTAATGACAGCTTGAGGGGCAGACAGAGCTCTCCACAGAGCGATTATTTCTTAAAACAGATGGGGGAGACAGAAATGTTTAAAAAGTGAGTTTTAGAACCATCAACAACCAGGGGTGACAAAAACAAAACAGAACAAAACAAAGGTTTGAAGGCCTGTTCACATCAAGCACAATAACTATAAAGATAACGCTGATAACTATAGTTGCGTCCACACCAGCAAATGAGATCATCTGTTTATTATAAGCTGAAGCACGTCTGCCGACAGGATTGATTCTGATTGGTTGTCAATGTTACTATATTCATTGGCTGGAAAATATTGTTCTGAAAGTGATTCAAATTATAAGGTTTCTCTGTGCCTTTATTGTTATAGTTGTGGTGTGGATGCTGCAACACAAAGAATGATTTTTAGAACTATATAGTTATGTTTATTGTTATAATGTTTGCTGTGAACGGGGCGTCATTCTTCAGACTTAATGATTTGCTGTTAATAATAGATTATAAATGAGTGATAAATTATGATTTGTTGAGGTTAACTGTTCATGCAATATATTTATCTACAAACTTGTCACTATGAATCCAAGCAGTCAGTGTGCTAATTAATATTAATTGTGAAATATTATCACTGGGGACACAGCAAAAATACACTCTGAACCACACTTCTGTTTTCTAAACAATTTTTTCCAGTTTTTCTATCTTATCAGCCCAAACAATGAAAGTGAAAAATGTAATTTGTCACCCAGCCAATCCCAGAGTCCTCATGACGATCATGAAAGAAATCACGTTATGACTCCCCTGTCATCTGTGGGCCACCTGTAGGCCTGTGCCTTATTCATAAAACATTATTAAGACATCAGTCATAGAGCCATAATAGAGGAACCCACAGCCAACGTTATATCAACAGTAGAGCATCTGCTGCAGTTATTGTCATTCAACATGACAGTGCATGTTTGCATTACTCGCGCTTATCAAAATACAATTTCAAAAATGTCTGAAGTCATGAAGAATTGTGTTTCAATTCAAGTCAAAAGGGGGAAGATACATGCTGCAATATATAAATCTTTTTTGATCTCTTTCCAACCTTAAAGCTTAAGTGTCATTTTTCTCAATGTAAAAACACTTTTTTTGAATGACCCCTGAGATTATTTAGGGTTTGTTTTCCTTTGAAAGGACATTATATTCAGGATGCTCTGGGAACGGATCAACTCAAATTTGTTTGATCTCCATCCAGGCATTAGACTGCAAAGACAACAACCGATCTGGCATCGACAGCAGTGGGATTATGTCATAATGGGAAACAAGGTTCTGAATTCAAATTGCATTGATTCATTTTCACTGTCTGTCCTTTCCTCTGCGGGATGAGAAGATTTTCTCACACTAATAAGTGTCCTCTCCTTGGAGACAATCTTTGGAAGGCTTATGGTTTTGTCGCTTTGGTTTTTCTATTTGTCATGGATATTTATTACAAACGCACTGTACATGATTAGTCTGTGTGCATATTTCTAGGTAAAAAATACATGTAAATGTTTCATGTTATCATTGTGATAAGCACAGCTTTCCTAAAACAAAAATTGGAATTATTTATTGACCCTCATGATTTCCAACTTTCCGATAGGGGTGGGCGATAGGAAGATTTTTGATCGTGGACGATAAAAATTTCTCCACGATCTGATTTTTAGGGAATATCGTGCTATTTTATCATCTCAATATTCTGTACAATGTGACATACATTCACAGCAAGTGTTAACTCAGTGGTAGAATTACACTCACCACTCACTGCACTTATTCACAATCACAAAAGTACATTATTTGCTTTTTTAAGTCTTGCTGATTAAACATTTAATGTGTGTGCAGTCCAGAGCCTACACCTGAAGCGTGTGCGCACTAAAAGCCTCAACCAGCGCCTACTTACTGAACTAAGATATTTATCACGTGTGATTGTGGCAATACTGTCACAAACACACATCGTTAAACACAGTTTTGTGTCTAATGTGAAGTAAAAAAAAATCAAGAGAAACGTGCCCATGTATTAGATGCATGCAGCTCTTAAAGGGACAAAACTAAACATGCTGCAGCTTGTCAATAAAGTAAATAAAATATTTTGAGTAACCAAACAGTAGCTGGTCCTCATTGAATTTAATACAAAAGAAACTTATTCAGATAAAAACGAGCTGAGAGTGAGTAAATGATGTATGTAGTGTTTCACCTTTCATGTTTGTTAATTCAATACTGCTGAATACACCTACACTTCCTGAAAATAAAAGCACTGTTTGTTTTATTTATATCTGCCCTTCTTTATTTTATACTTTGTTACCTTGAAAGGCTTTTTTTTTAATAAAAAAGGCTAATTAGTTTGTCTGTACTGTTCAGAAAACTTGCAAAATAGTAAAATCAATGACAAAGATTCATGATAAAATATTTTTTGCCATATCGCCCACCCCCTACCTCTGTAATTTGCAAAATAGTCTTAAAAAAACAACTTAAAAAAAAGAATCTGGATACAAATTGTGAATTGTGATTTCCCCAGAAAAAATTGTGATATTATATTTTTTCCATATCGCTCACCCCTACCTTCCAAGACTGCCTTCCAAAGAACCATTAAATGTCTACTGTATATATGTATATACAAACAATAGATGAAAAAAAAAATAAATAAATAACAATTTTAAAAAGTTTTTAAAATAAAAACTTTCACCAATGGCAACTTTCCAAAAAATTTTTTTGAAAGTAATACGATCACTAAAATGACAAATAAATAAATGAAATAAAAATAACAGTAACAGAGAATAAGACAAGTTTTTATTTACAGTTCATAACACACATGTCTGTGTGTGTACTGTGTATATTTATTATGTATTTATTATGTATATAATGTAAATACACACACAAACAAACTTTTCTTTTGAATGTGAATAATTGTGATTAATCATTTGACGGCACTAAAAAATAGTAGTAATAAAAGCACAAATAATGTGTTTGTGTGTATATATATATACACTATAAGTAGTATATAAACAAATCTGAAATCTTATTACTAATGAATCAGACAATTTACATTTTTGGAGTTTGTCAGGTGCATTACTGTAAACTGCATTAAAAAGAACCATGCATTACTGTAAGAACCAACAAAAAAAGTATGACTAAATGACAACAATTTTCCTTCTAAGGCAAACTATCCCTTTGAGATAAATGCTTAAAGTATATTCCGGCTAAACTGGTACAACTGCAAAGTGCTAAAATCCCACATGATTGCATTTAACTTTGACTACTCTGCTATTTTAGAAGAAACGATATTCTTATTAAGAGCAAAATGGGCCAGATTGTATAACATCAAAGCACAGGCATCTTTGTCTATCAATGTTATTCCTTCCCTCTCTTTGTACGTCCGTAGGTGTAATTTTAGCCATTATAGAAGCTTTCCAAAGGCGCTCATGCATTTCAACGCTTCTGATGAAAGTCTCATTTAAAATAATAGCCACCTTCCATCCGTCTCCATATTGAGTATTCCGCCCACCTTTCTGGTGAAAATGCCAATTATTGACTATTGGTTGTTTCATTTACAAGAGTCATTAGTATTCCCACACCATATTTCAGACTGTAGCCAATTCTGAATATCAGTGTATCTGTCTTTTTGTTTCTGTGATGTATTCTCTCCTCTCTTTCCACACCACAGCCGTGTCAAGGGAACCCAAGATGCTTCTAATTACAGCAAGACAGCAGCTTCATTAGCCAGGAGTCCTGCTGAAGAGATTTACACTTCAAAGGACAGCGAGCGAGAGCAAGGGACAGAGAAAGAAAGAGAGAGCGTTGGGGGGAGGATACTTAGAATGACACAAGCCAAGAGAACAAGTGCTGAAAGATGCCGACTGCACAAGGGATACCAGGGATCGGAACGCTGAACATGAGGTGTGAACGTATAGTACAAAGAAAAAAAAGGAGAAAGCAAAGAGCTGAGAAAAAAATACCTGTTCTTGTAAAAATATGTACCCCAGTGCACACTTTTTGCAACACCATTTTTACATGCCTAACTGCAGTTTGCAAGGGAAATGTCCACTGACTCAACGTGAGCCCTTGCACAGTTTTATTACATTGATGGAGGTACAGTATGTATTATGTCGGTTCAGAATTGAAATATCCGTTGACTGTTGCTAAAAGTGAATACACTTGTTAGAAATATGCTTCACTAAATCCGACCCTAAACCTATATTTACAAATACAAAAAAGATATAAAAATGCATTTGTTGATGCAACAGTGCCACTTCAACTGTCATTAAGGCTGTTACAATGAGAACTTATCAGGGTCAACTAAACACTGGATTTTGAAAAGTATGTGAAATATGTAAAGAAAGACACATTAATTATTTCCAGCTGGTAGCACTACTTGTGTTTAATATTCTGTTTCTCAAGGGAGTGCTAATTTTAGGCCAATTTTATTTCAAGAAACACAAATAATTGCTATGAGGTGTTACAATGTCTTATCACTAGAGTGGGCAATTTACCAAATTAACTGGTAGAAATTTGTCGACCAGTTGAGATTTTGTACTATTGTCTCTATTGCACTGTGCAGTAAAACCGACTTGTTTAACGCGCCGCTTAATTCGCGTTAATCACGCTGCAGGATGTCTAATTGCATCTTTGCATTGACTTAACATGTAAATCACTCGCGCTTAACGCTTCATTCGCGTCTGGTGTGAACGCAAGAATGAATGTCTTGTTACGTCCACGAATGCATTTGTTTATTTAATATAATCGCAACATTTGCTGTAATGTAATTGCATAGGCTGACATCACGATTGTGATTAATCATGCAGCACTAATGGAAATCCTCACAGACACCATTTCTCTAAGAAGGAATATAGTTATGAGGATACTACCTTTTCTAGTATCTTTGACAGAAAACATAGTTTTCTAAAACTTGTTTCGGGAGGGGGGGGCGAAGACTCTCCCCTATTTACGATCTTAGCCTTCCCATTTTCCAACTATCCTATCTTCCTATCAGATCCCTAAACTCGCCCTATTAAAATAGCCAGATCCACTTTACTTCCCCATCTCGATCTTTGTATCAAGATTGCCAAGATGTCTGACCGCCATAGTTCAGATGAATCTGAATCTGCCTATGAGGATGCGCTTCCTACCACCACCACAGCCAACCACCACCACGCTTTCCAAGTGAGTCGGCGGCTCCCTCAAGAGGCCATAGTCCTACCAGGCCCCAACCCACTCTCTCCCCGCGCCGCATGAGATCTCGATCTCCCACACCCCAAAGGACCCAGCAAGCTTCCCCAGCTGCTTCCCATTCCTCTTCCCGCTCGCCTGCACAAGCCTCCAAAAAAATCACCATTACCATGCTCAAACAAGCTCTGGCCAGAGTTGGCATTCGCTTTTCTCGAAAAGCCACCAAAGCCGACCTGTTACCCGCTTTTTGCTACATCTTCAGCAGGTAGCAATACACCCTCTAATATTCCTCATGGAAAAAAGAAAGAAAAAAACAAACATTGTTCTACTTACCTCCCTTTTGTTTCTGCTCGGCCCGCTCCCTCTGCCAGCCAGGGAAGAGCTCCGGACATTTCAGCGGTCGTTGACCTAACTTCTTCCGCCCCAGCAACAGCTCATACTCCTCCAGAGGATCTGCAGCTCACTTCCTGGCCGTCCGCTCCTCCAAGGACATACCTTGCACCATTGCTGCTCAGGACATTGCCATGCTTCTGCCCCTGTCTACAAAACGCCTTCTAGCTCTAACCCCTCCATTCCTCCATCCAACTTCTTCTTTTCCCGCTGTCCCTTCCACCTCCAATCTATTTTGCCATGCACTCCCCTCTAACCCACCCACCACCTCCACGCCCCGCCCTCTGTTCACCCTCAAGAGACAGCCAGATCTTTTTTCCCCCCTTTCACCACTCACTCCCCCGTCTGCAGACCGCCAAGTAGAGTGCGGAGACTTCCATGTTTCCCTCAGAAATACACCGTCTAGCTCATCACACATTTTATCCATCCCCAAATTCTTCATTGCTTTTAATCGCTACACTGAAGTAATCTGCTCTGTCTACCCTAGCCGCAGGCACGAGCTCAGCGATTACACGGCACTAATCCCTGATCTTGTGCTGTCATTTGGAGGCACGTATTATACTTACCATTTTTCTGCAAAATGTGCAATTAGAGTCGCTCAGTGGAACGAATGCCCATATTGGGGAGCCCTCGGTTCAGAACTTCACAGCAGAGTTTTTACAGGCTGCCGTAATATAACTTGTGAGGTTTGCAGATCGGTGTCACATTCCTCTGCCACCTGCCCCTACGTTAACCCCTTCATTCCTCCCTTTTCTGAATCTTCTCCACCTAGGTCTACAAGCTATGTCCCCAAAATCTTTTCCCTTTTATCTCTTCCTTCCCGCCAGTCTCATCCGCTCTCTCGCACTTCGCCCAGTATGGATTTTAATAAAAGCAGATGCACCAAATCTAGATGCTGCTACATGCACATGTGCAGCTTTGCGGCGGAGCGCATGCAAAATTAATTTTCTCTGTTGAGAAAGCATTAAATAAAACCCCTAGAAAGTTTCTTTCGACTCCTGTCAATGTTATTCAGATTACAAAGGAATTGTCCTCCCACCCTGATAATAACTTTTTTGCTTATCTCCTATCAGGATTAAAGCTAGAGTTTCATCCTGGAGTTAGCTGTCTTCCAACTCAAACCTGCCCAAACCTCCAATCGGCAACTACAGACCCCGAATCAGTAGATTTTCTCATTAAAAAAGAGCTAGATTCCGGTGTCATGATTGGCCCATTTAACAAACCTCCCTTCAACATTTTTTGAGTCAGCACTATTGGGATTGCTACTCGTAAATTCTCAGTCAAAAAAAGCCTCATTATAGACCATTCTGCCCCCCATAATTCGGCCATCACCAGCATCAACAGCTTAATTCATCTAGTGGAATATTCTCTTAACTACCAAGACACAGACCAGGCCATCACTTTAATCTAATTAGTCGTACAGGGAGCTTGGCTTTCCAAACTAGACATAACTTCTGCCTTCAAAGTCATGCCTATCCACGCTGACTTTTGGCCTCTCTTCGAGCATTAAATTGAAAAAGCTTTATATTTCGCAGTCCACCTAATGTTTTAGCTGTAAAAGCAGCTCAAAAATCTTTGACACACTCTCTGAGGCCATCTGCTGGATTCTCTGAAATAATTATGACATCTCACACGTCATGCACCTACTAGACGATTTTCTCATTGTCTCACCCCAAAATCAACCCCCAGCATTTCATCTCTCAAAAACCCTCAAAGTTTTTGCTAAATTAGGTATCCCCATTGCAGAGAAGAAAACCCTTGGCCCAAGCACATCAATTGAATTCCTCAGCTTTCATTTTGATTCAAAAAGCTTCACCGCTTCTCTTCCAAAAGAAAAAAACAATCGTTCTATCCTCATAGACTCTAATCTAATAAAGAATGCCTTCTGCTCAAAATGCGACCTCCTTTCAGCATTAGGATACCTTAATTTTGCTATGCGTATTATTCCCTAAGGCCGACCTTTCATCTTGCATCTGCTGTCACTCTACTTTTCCGTTCCCAACCTAGAAGACACTATCGTGCTTTCAGATTCATGTCTGCACGAATTAGACTTATGGATCACGTTCCTTAAACAATGGAACAGACAATAATTTTTCTCTATCGACCTCGCAGCTGCCCCAGTCAATATTCAGCTTTATATGCTGCTCCCTCCGTCGACTTTGGAGGTCTATTCCAAAACAGGTGGTTTGTCTCCACCTGGCCAACCGAAATGCTTAGTATACCCCCATCCGTCCAATTTTCATCGCTTTTCAAGCTGTACCCAATAGTAATAGCTGCCGCACTCTGTGGTCACGACCAGAGACCTCTGCAGCTGAAAAAGGCCCATCTCAGCTCCAAATGCAAACCCTCGGGCGATGGTCATCAAACGCCTTTAAAAGTGATATCCGCTCAGACAAAACCACCATTAAGTCCGCCCTCCAAACTCTGGCCTCCCCAGCACCCAACATCAACCCGTCCTCAATACCCCTTCCTCCTCTCTCTACCAGCCCCACACCCTGTACCTCGGCTCAAAAGACATAGCCATTTTTTCCGCTGCCAGGCTTGCACAGTTAAGCTCGTCCCATCACCCAGAATTCAGGTCCTCCTGTTTTAATCAAAACCCCTTCCAAACACCACCTAAGCGTCCAAAAATACCTTTGTTAGCCCCTAAGCTCTAGCCTCTACCCCATAACATCAGTCCCAGGGACCTCATGTGCCTTTGCAGCCCCTAGAGCCTCTGAGCGCCCGTCTCAAATACCACTAGCAACTTTGCCAGCCCCCCGAGCATTGGTCTCAGCCTTAGAAAGCCAGTCACAGTGACCACAAACAGCTTTGCTGCCCCTTTTGAGCATTGGTCTTAGCTCCCTTTAAGCTTTAGCTCAGCAACCGCTAGCACCCTCGCCGCCCCCTTGAGCATTGGCCCCAGCTCCCATTAAAGCTTTAGCCCAGCAACCACAAGCACCTTTGCCGCCCCTTTGAGCATTGGTCCCAGCCCCTTTTTAGCTTTAGCCCAGCATCCGCAAAGCACCTTTGCCGCCGCTTTAACCATTGTTCTCAGTCCCTTTTAAGCTTTAACCTAGCAACCACAAGCGCCTTTTCCGGCCATTTGAGCTTTGGTCAAAAGTTACAGTAAAACACGACTTGGTGGCGCTCAAGATCACTGCAAGAAAGAGGAAAGTAAAAGATGCCCAAGATGAATGTAGAGTTGCTAGCATCATTAGTTTCAGAACACAAATACCGGCTCTCTTCTTCTTCTGTGCGACAAGCAAATGTCAGAAGCAAAAGCGCCACCTTGTGTACAGAGGTATTTCTGTTGTTTATTAAGCGCCATGCGAGCGATTTCGCCAGTGAAAATCGCATGGGTATCCTGGTGAAAAATCTTTTCTATGTTAGTACATACAGAGCAGGCTCTGGTGATGGAAGTAGAAACACTTCTGAGGAAGGTGGTCCCTCCTCAAGAGTTAAAATGCGGGTTCTGCAGCTGCTACGTCATAGTTCCAAAGAAGGATGGGAGGCTGGGGCCCATTTTAGATCTGAACTGCTCAGTGATGAAGCTGAAGTTCAGGATGCTCACTGTGAAGCAGGTTGTGTCATAAATCAGGTCAGAGGATTGGTTTGTTACGGTAAATCTAATATATGCGTACTTCCACGTATCAATCTATCCTTCTCACATGAAGGTTCCTGTGGTTCGCTTTTGGAGGCAAAGCATATAAGTATCGGGTTCTCCCCTTCGGCCTTGCGCTCTTACCCTGTACGTTTACGAAGTGTGTGGATGCATCACTGGCTTCTCTGCAACTGCAGGGCATCCGCATACTCAATTATATCGATGGCTGATTCCAGCGCAGTTGGCGATGAAAGCGAACAGACATGTCGTTCTCGCTCACATGAAACGGCTGGGGTTAAGACTGAGCGCCAAGAAAAGTCTGCTTTCTCCAGCACAGAGGACTTATCTAGGCGTAGTGTGGGAATCGACCACGATGCAGGCTTGTATGACACCTGCTCAGATTGGTTCGATCATCACCTCAGCAAGAGTAAAAGAAGGCCGGTCACTCACTGTCAAGCAGTTTCAAAGATTGCTGGGCCTGATGGCAGTTGTGTCCAATGTGATACCTATTGGCCAGCTGTACATGAGACCCCTACAGTGGTGGCTCAGGAATAAAATTATTCCCTGAGGGGAAATCCCCTTTGCAGTGTCACGCTGATCTGTACGTGCCTTAGACATGTGGAAGAAACCTTCGTTCCTAAATCTGGGCCCAGTGCTGGGAGTTCCGATTCGCCGCGTAACTCTAGCGACGGATGCGTCCCTCGCCGGTTGGGGAGCGTTCATAATTGGCTGCTCAGCCTGCGATCTGTGGAGAGGTCACCATCTCACATGGCACATCAACTGCCTGAAGATGCTGGCCGTGTTTTCGAGCACTCAAACACTTCTTCACAGGTGTAAGAGACCAACACGTACGAGGAAACTATATGCGCTGAAAACAAACGAGTTATTTTGAAACATCAAGAGAAATAAAATCAGGAAAAAAAGCTGAAATGAATTAACAGTAATTAAACATTTGACGCAGTAGAGCTTAAGAAGGAAGAAGGCAAAATAGGTTTCTCACACAACCATGTCTTGTTGCGATTTCCTGTTTACCCTCACAGCCTGATTTTCTAATCAAAATGACAGCGGGCTGAATAAGGCGTGCAAGGGACGGGTGGCGATGGTAGCCAGGAGAAGCAGCTGACTTCTCACAACATTTATATATATATATATATATACCCACACACACACACATACACGTAATTTTCCTTATTTTGTTTAATGTTTTTATTTAGAAACATTAACCAACCTTGGTGTTGACATCCCTCACAATCCTCAACACCCCCACCCCCAGGTAAGATGTGAGCTCATGGTGGTTTGGTTTGTTCAGTTTCAGCTCCACTATTAACCACTGAGAGAAGAACAGCAGAAACACAAATAAATAATTCTGAATATTGCTAATAGCACCATTACAATAAAGAGCATCCAAATATTATTAAGTTTCCCTTGTTCATTAATAGATTACCAACAAGTTCCTGATAGTTTTAGATTACTGTAACTGACAAGCAACAGAATACAACTTTTCATTATAACACATGAATCCTGTTCAATTCAATACTGAACGGACCGTGACAACATTATAGTTTAAAGCTTGTGTGTTAGTCTGACATCCTGTGAAAACATGTAACGAGATCATCAACATCATCATATTTGTATGTCTTTAATCTGTCTTGATGTCTTTAAAGGTGTGACGCAGGTTTCAGGAAGTCTTGAGTGTTTAACACAGTCTGTGTCTTTAACCGTCTGTCATCATTCAGTCAGTATG
>JAUCMT010000053.1:5539377-5550359 GCA_032357475.1 Enteromius thamalakanensis
TTGTTTATTTAATATAATCGCAACATTTGCTGTAATGTAATCGCATAGGCTGACATCGCGATTGCGATATGATTAATAGTGCAGCACTATTTGATGTCTTTGCAAGGATCCTTATAAACGGTATGAATTAGGTTTTATATGAAAGCAATCCCATGTGTAACAGTATTTTGGATCCGGTTAGGTCTTAAAGTGACAGCAGTCTAATATTCCAGCTAATCAAGTTACTAATTTAGTCACTGACTTTTTTTACTTTAGTCTTCAGTCAACTTTTCATTTCTTTTTTTGTAATATTGACACTGGTTTCATTAATAAGAAAAAAGTCTGTAGTATCAAAAATGTAAATATTCTAAATAACTATACTGTTAAATATATTGTTACAGTGAAATAAAAATACTTATATCATGATATAAGATTTTGATCATACTGCCGACCCAAATTAGCACCCTCCCAGCAAATAGCAAACAATCAATTCAAACACCTTAGCAACCACCCAAACCCTCATCAACCCGACTGAAATTGGCTACAGCCAATTAAAAACACCCTAACAACCTCAAACACTAATAAACAATCCAAGCACCTTAGCAACCAGATAGAAACAACCTAACAACCACCATACGGTACACTCCAGTATCTCTGTGGGATGTTTTAGACAAGCACACATCACTCACATTATAAAAAAACAAACACATTTTAGATGTCTAATAAGACTAACAACAAAGTTTTTACTGATTTTTTTCTTTTAGAAGAAAACCAAAAACACTGTAAAGTTCCTGTCAAGGAAGCAGCCCTGAATTAGTAGAGAAAATGTTCCCTTGTCGAAGCCTGAAAGTGTGGAAACAGGATGAAGGCTTGTGTGCTAACGATCCATTGCTGTATCATTCCTCCACTCTTTGTTCCTGCTTCATTTTTATTTCTTTCATCCTTCCCTTTTTCAGTTCGCAGCTTCTTGGCAGTGCACTTCTGCCTCTCTTGCCTTCTTTCTGAGTCCTTAGAGATTGAGGAGCTTTTGATCAGATTTGTTAGAGGCCTTTCCTGTCGTTCTCTAACTTTTCCCGCCCTCTCTTTCTGCCTGATTTAATGGACACTCCTTGCTCCTTATATTAGTTCTTTTCCACCATCTCTCTTCGTTTCTATCTGCCGGTTCTCTTATTGGTCTTGCATTTTTTATTTCCTGCACCCCTTTTCACCAACAATACTGATGAAATTATTACATGCATTGTTTCATGCGTCTCTCTTTCTTCCCTGAGGAATGGATGAAGCACAAGCTAACAAATTTGCTCTATTTATGACAGCCAATTTTTCAAATTAAAATTATATTTTGTAATGGGCAGCCAATAACTACAAAGAACAATGCTTGCAATCATTAAGCAACTGGAAACTCATCTACTGTGCTTTTAAAAATCGGATATTAGAGAAATAAAAGACTTTTTTTAAATAGAGACACAGTAGACAGACAGACAGACAGATACTAGATTCTACAATTTTCCCTTCAAAAAATAAAAAAAAGTCTATTCTGTCAATATACCTGGAATGGTACATATGCACTACACAATGGTGTGTGGTCTTGTTGCTTTATAATGAGTCCATGCACGCTTATCTCTCACTGTGTGAGGCGCTGTGTGTGCGTCAACCCACCATTTTCTGTGCATCAGCAGAGTGGAAGGAGTGCAATGTAAGGAGCCTTGCTCTTTCCTTCCTCGTCTTATCTATCGCTCCCCCTCTCCTCCTTCCATTCGTGACTGGCACAGCTCCAGCCACCTACCCTCCTAAGAACCGCTCTTTCACTGAGAGGCAGGAACAGAGAACGAGGTCTAAACAAGCACCAGGCCACAGATTCAAAGATGTGAAACATTGCTAAGAGTTTGCTCTTTCTTAGCTCAAAACAGTTCTGACTCATTTAACAGGGTCATATCTTATTTTTTGTAGTCCTTCTGGGATAAAAATAACTGGAGGTACTATAGACATACTGTAACTTGCAGTCAAAAATTTTTTTATTAACTTTCTGAACTTGCAACTTTTTAGCATCCGATACATTTATACATTACGTGCGATGGCTCAATACAAAATTACATTAAAACATAAAAACATGGAATAATTTTGTTGCATTGTGCTCACGTTGTTGTATGGCAGCTTGTTTCCATTATATTGTGCTGTGACTTGTTTTTATTGCAACATTGTGTTGCACACATTTCATTGTGTTGCAGTATATTTTTTTTATTATGTTGTGGCTTGTTTCTGTTGGGTTGTGTTAATTTTGAGGTTTCAGAATATTTTTTCGTTTTGCAAATGTTGTGGTGTAGCTTGTTTCTATTGTGTCGTGCTTTATTCTTTGTATATTGTAGCTTGTTTCCATTGTGTTGTATACATTTTGCTGTGTTGCGCCATTTTTATTGTGTTTCAGCTTTTTTCAGTTGTGTTGCGCTAATTTTGTATTTTGAAAAATGTGTTGCATTGCAGACACTGATCTATCATAGAGAATGTCTAGGTTACCTATTTGTAACCCCTGTTCCCTGATGGAGGGAACGGAGACGTTATGTCGTGACGACAGACTGGGGTCATTGACTTGGGAGCCCTGATTCGCTCTGGTATAGAGAAAACGGCAGAAAACGAATTTGCATGCTAAGCCATTCCCCGCCATGCAGGTATAAATAGGCTGCAGCTGCATCCACTCTTTAGATATTGCTGAGGAGCCGAGAGCCAGGCCCCTCTGGGCCCTCAGCGATGGCAGAGGGACATAACGTCTCTGTTCCCTCCATCAGGGGTTACTATAGGTAACCTAGACGTTCCCTTGTCTGTCGGTCACTATGACGTTTTGTCGTAACGACAGACTGGGGTCCATTATGGAAAGCGCCATCAACGAAGAGCTCAGAGCTACGGAAGCTCTGGGTGCCGTCCACGTAGATGCGCAATGCTCTTACAGGACACAGCAACCCCAAGGCTCCTCCGAAAGCATGGCTTGCAGGTTCACCACCTGGTCCCTGAAGGGAGTGGTGGGAACCTTTGGCACGTATCCAGGCCAGGGTCTCAGGGTGACCTGAGAGTAGGCCGGCCCGAATATCAGGCATTCTTCGCTTACTGAAAATGCTTGGAGGTCCCCCGACCTTCTTGATGGAAGTGAGCGCGATCAGGAGCGCTGTCTTAATCAACAGTTATTTAACCTTGACTGATTCAAGCGGCTCAAAGGGATCCCTCTGTATGCCTGCTAGCACAACAGAGAGATCCCAGGAGGGTATCAGGGGCAATCTAGGAGGATTTAACCTTCTGGCGCCCCTTAGGAACCTCACAACGAGATCATGCTTTCCAATGGACCGGCCATTCACTGCTTCATGAATACCTACACATACACTTTCAAAGTGGAGGGCGACAGCCTGCGCTCCAACATTTCTTGCAGGAAGGAAAGCACTACTCCAATTGTACATGATCGGGGGTTCTCCGCACAAGTAGAACACCAGTCTGCGAACAGACTACACTTTAAGGCATAGGCTCACCCCGTAGAGAGGGATCTAGCCGAAGTGATATTGTTAACCACCGCTGGTGGAAGAACACTTAGGTCTGCCGCGTCCCGCCCAGGAGCTACACATGGAGGTTCCACAAGTCGAGACGCGGGTGCCACAGGGTGCCGCATCCCTGGGAGAGGAGATCCTTCCTCAGAGGTATGCGCCAGGGAGGAGCTGTCACGAGAAGCATGGGTTCCGTAAACCAGGTCAGGGTGGGCCAGTATGGCGCAATCAACAGGACCTGTTCCTCGTCGTCCCTGACCTTGCACAGTGTCTGTGCGAGCAGGCTCACTGGGGGGAAGGCGTACTTGCTTGGGCCTTGCGGCCAGCTGTGTGCCAGTCCATCCATGCCGAGGGTCCCCTCGGTGCGGGAATAAAACCACTGGCAGTCGGAGGACTCGCGGGAGGCAAACAGGTCTACCTGTGCTTCCCCGAATCGACTCCAGATCAGCTGAGCCATCTTGGGATGGAGACGCCACTCTCCCGGGTACGTGAGCTGTCGTGACAGCGCGTCGGCTGCACGATTGAGCTCCCCTGGGATGTGTACAGCACGCAGGGATTAGAACCGGTGCTGGCTCCAAAGGAGGAGCCGGAGGGCAAGCTGACACATGCGACGGGACTCTGGGGTAATATTTGGTAATGCGTTTCTGCATCAACATTCTGAACGACAGCTTGTGTAAAGCGCGGTTCAGAACTCGCAGGTCCAGGATGGGCCGAAGGCCACCGCCCTTCTTTGGCACAATGAAGTAAAGGCTGTAAAACCCTGACTTCATCTTGGCTGGAGGGACCGGCTCGATTGCATCCTTTGCCAGGAGGACAGCAATCTTCTTGCGCAGTACAACGGCATCTCTGGCTGCCACCACTGTCTCAAGCACTCCACTGAATCTGGGAGGACTCCGGGCAAACTGAATCGCATAGCCGAACCGGATCGTCCGGAGGAGCCAACTCGACGGATTGGGTAGCGTGGCCCACGCCTCCCATCTCGTCACCAGTGGCACCAGTGGACTCACTAGTTTGCCGGAATGGGTGCAGAGGAACACAGGGCTGGGTCGAGCAGCGGACTGACACAGCTGCACAGTGCGAGGACGGCCACGGCGGCAAGCAGACCGGGCCTGGCCCTGCGGCGGACGGGTGGCAGCTGGAGGGTCTCGCCGGGGCAAGATGTGCTGGATCGCCTCGGTCTGTCTCTGAACTACAGAGAACTGCTGCGCAAAGTTCTCCACAGTGTCGCCGAATAGGCCAGCCTGAGTGATCGGGGCGTCGAGAAAGCGAACTTTCTCGGCTTTCCTTCATTTCAGCCAGGCTGAGCCACAGGTAGCACTACTGGGCCACTAGCGTGGACATCGTCTGCCCGAGGGACAGCTCTGTGACCTTCGTCGCCCGGAGGGCAAGGTCGGTTGCCGAGCGCAGCTCCTGCATCAACCACGGGTCGGTACTACCCTCATCAAGCTCTTTTAATGCCTTGGTCTGATGGACCTGCAGGATGGCCATGGCATATAGAGCTGAAGCTGCCTGCCCAGACGCACTGTAAGCTTTAGCAGCCAGGGCTGCTGTGGTCCTACAGGGGCCGGACGGGAGGCGAGGACGAGACCGCCAGGTGGCGGAACTGTGTGGGCACAAGTGCACCGCCACAGCTCGTTCGACCTGGGGAATGCCCTCATAACCCTTGGCTGCTCCACTGTCAAGAGTATTAAGGACGGAGGATGGTGACGGGACGGTTCTGGCTGTGAAAGGAGCCTCCCATGACCCCGTCACCTCCTTATGCACGTCCAGGAAGAAAGGCACCGGGGCCGGACATAGCTGTGAACCACGGCCAGACCCCAGGTACCAAACATCCAGCTGGGAAGCCTCCGGGCTGCGAGGTTTTGACACCTCGAGCCCGATGCTCTCAGTTGCCCAGCATAGTTAACATCTCGGAGTCCGCCTCGTACTGGGCTACACCCGAAGGTGGCAGTTCGGCAGAGGCTACACTCTCCGACGATGAAAACCCATCCCCCGATGCTGTGATCGACATTCGATCCTTCAGCGGTCCACCGAATAAAACACTGGGTCCTCCCGGAGGAGGAGCAGCTGCTTCACTGGCAAACTGAAAAGGATTCGCATTACGGGAGTCACATGAGGGTCTAGAGCACATAGCTGAAGACTTGTCTTGAGAGTGGCTCACCCCAGCGACCGCTCTCACGGCTGAGCCATCGAAAAGGCATCTTTCGAGAAAGATGGTTCTCAACCGCGTCAAAGACTTCTCACCTTGTGAGACGCCCAAGGAAATTGCTGAAAACACAGGAACTTCGTTGTATTGTGCCGTACACTACAAAAACACAGCCTCCGCTTCTCTCTACACACTGCAGCACCGCTTTCAGGTAGAGAACTACACATGGGTAGCTCTCGGCTCCCGAAGCAAAATCTAAAGAGTGGATGCAGCTGTGCCCTATTTATACCCAGCGCGGCGGGGAGACGCTAAGTATGCAAATTCCACTAGCCATTCAGAAAAATTCTGATTGGCGTTTTCTCTATACTAGAGCGAATCAGGGCTTCCAAGTCAATGACCCCAGTCTGTCGTCACGACATAACGTCATAGTGACCGACAGACAAGGGAACCACAGTTACTAGTGTGTATTGTAGTAGGTCCGGCAGTTTTCTTTAGGCTCCCACTTTAAATTAAGTGGTTTTAACTACTATGTATTTACATTTAAATTAATAATTTGGTAAAATGCACTTATTGTGTACACACATGCGTTTACATTGTACTTATATTTAATTTATACCTAATTATATGTAATTTTTGTAAGTTGAAGGGGTGGATGGAGTGCTCCCATATCCTTCTTCTTATTAATCTTCATGTCATAATAATTTTGATTATGATCACACAATGAATCAGTATTTAACTCATTAAATTACATTACCATATTCCATATGTTGAACTGAAAATACTGGTTAGCAATACTGATAAGATGTTTGGTTAAGCTAGGTCGCCTTGAAAGGCCGATTAGTGTGTGTATTTTCTCAGGGAAGCAGAGAATTGCCCGTCTGCTGGCTGAGTTACATATTTGGGCTGGTCAGGAGGCCTGACGCCCAAATTATCATCTTCTTCACCTTGAGATGTGCCGACATCTGTCTATGGACGTCTCATAAATTATCTATCTTTTGGAAGTCAGAATGATGAAGATGACTAATGTATTGACGCAGTTAGTGACCTCTGTTAGAGTATATATACTGATGTCTGTGAGATGTACGCAGAGGAGCCTACGAACTCAACACAAGTATTGAATCAGGCTTCTGCTGATAAACTGCAAACTATTTTTTTCAGTAAATTTTTCTTCAGTTGATCTCATCTCTGACTCCATACCACCAAATTTGTCACTAACCTTACTCATATCCTATAGGAGCAGAAGTGTTTTGTATTACAATATGTAAGTATAAAGTGTTTTGCAGTACAATACATTGTACCTATTTTCTGATATAAGTAAAAAGTTAAGTAATAGTTAATAAAGTTTGACCTTCTTTAATTAAGTGCATGCTCTGAGCAATCGACAGCTTAACCCTTGTGTATTAATTGAAAAAAGTAACACATAAATCCATAGTGAGCAAAAATGTCTGTGTCATTAAACTGTGAAGCTTGGGAGCACAGTAAAAAAAGTAAAACTAAAACTAAAAAGTGAATCCAACGTTATACAGTTTTAATTTTATGAAAATGATTTAACAACATTTTATATAAAATATATATTTTATGAAACATATTGACCTCTAAACATGCTAGAAAATCAAAGGCATACATCTAAACAAGTTGTGTTCCAAATTTGAGGCTGAGAGCCTGCCAAATTAGATGCCAGCAAAACTCTTTTGACACACATACGAACCATACTCATACCATTCATAACAACACGCCCACACAATTATATCTGCATAATTTATAGATTATTACATTTATGCAGTTAGCACTAAAACAGGCAAAACGATTAAAATAAACAAAACTAACACTTAAAATAAAAAATGTCCAAAGGTTTGCGCAAGGGTTAAAAACCAATGAATGCTCACCATAATTCAAGATAAAGTAAACATGATACCTTATATGATGCAGCTTGGTTCTCCTTCAGCAGGGTCCTGTGCATTACAGTCTCAAAATCTGCTTCATCCAAATAAATCTGAACAATTACTTCTTTATCTCCTTTAACTTTACCATCCTTATAATCTTTGAACTTAAGAAATGCGTTTCTGTGATATTTTAAAACCTTTAGAGCTACAGGGAAAAAAAATAAGAGTATATTCGGTTCACAGCCCAACAATATAAATGCAACTGTAAAATTTCACTTTATTAAAAGTACAGAAGTGGAGTGTGTCTAACAGTGTGTGTGTGTTCTGGTATATGGTACGAAAATACACTTGTGAATAATGTCCTGGGTACTTCAACATAAACATTTTTTATGAGGACATCATGTGCTCCTTTAAACCAAAAGGCCTAAAAAAACATACTATACAGTATTTTCTGAAATTCAACATTACTTGACTTTAATTGAGCTACTCCAGATACTAGTATATATGAGATTTAAATTAAAACTGTATAAAACTGTGTATGTTATTCTTTCACCTGTTGAGGGTGTTATCTGAACTTCTGCACAAGATGGATCATCCATGAGTTTAATGCTGTGGACAGATATTGTTCGTTCTAGTCTGGACAACCAGCTCTGAAGGGCTATCTGTAATCTTGCTCTCCATCTATCTGGAAAGGGTTCTGTCCAGTCCACTTTGATTTTAAACTTAGCAATATCTAGAGGTGCTGAGGGTTGTGGTATTTCATCACGGGATGTGTAAATGTCCTGTTATAGGAAAAATAGTTATGAATCTAAATTTGACTCTGAATTTCCATATTTGATAATGCTTATTGTATTATTATTGTATTTTTTTAATTAATTGCAATTTTATTTATTTATTTGCAAATTCATAAATGGCTGCAGTAATAAATCAAACACAGAAGTCCATCCTTGGCTCTTAAAAGACTGAGGGACAGAATGATATTTCAATTCACCAGCAGAATTGTTGTTTGACACTTAATATGCATATTGTCACAAAACAGTCAATTTTCATTTGCACAGTATGCTTTATAGATATTCTGTTATGAGAAGAAAATCTGTTGCTCAAGCTCTAGTCTTTACCTCCTCTAGCTGTAAGTGTAGCTGACTCATGGTCATGTTTAGATCCATCAGAAATGGTCCAGTGTCTTGACCCTCAGCGCCTGCTGTGTATAAGTCCTGACATTAAAAACAAAACAAAAACATCAAACGTCTCTGTTTACAAAATATAACAATAATACTTTTTTTTTTAATTACAACACTATTTATTATATATATTTTAACTCAATATATCCAGAAAACAGTTTCCAGAATACCTTTTTTTATACCATATTTTTGTACTTGTACTTGCATCCTATTGCAATTTTTTATTGTTTTACTAATGTGGCACGAACGTCTAGGTTACGAACGTTACCCATGTTCCCTAAAGGAGGATTGGGGACAGCATTCCCTTTTCTGCTATCCGCATAGCAGTAAGAGCTGCTGGGAGCATCTGATGCTCCGAGTGCGGTCAGTGTAGAGGCGCAGCAACTCTAAGACTGGATCTGCCTCCTGCCGGGGCAGAGCTTGCAGGTTCACCACCTGCTTCGGAGGGAACCTTGGGCACATAGCCAGCCCGGGGGCTCAGGATGACATGAGAAACAGCTGGGCCGAACTCTAGGCACTCTTCATCGACAGAGAAGGCTATTGATGGAAGCAAGCATGATGAGAAGCGATGTTTTCAGTGTCAGATATTTTCAATTTGAAGACTGAAGAGGCTCGAGGGAAGCTTTCCGCGGCCACTTAAGGTGATGATAAGGCCCCAAGAGGGTAAACGTTGTGGTTTTGGGGGGGTTCACCCGACGCGCACCTTTAAGGAATCAAATGATGAGCTGTTGCTTCCCGAGTAATGCGCCTTCCACTGCATTGCGATATGCGGCTATGGCAATGACATATACTTTTAAAGTTGCTTGAGTGATGGTATCTACAACAGCGCTGGAAAGGCTGGAGAAGTCTGCGGGTGCCATATGGTGCCCATCCCCTGAGAAGGAAGGTGCTTCCTTCAGGGGATTTTTCAGGGAGGGGCTGCCGCGAGAAACGCGAGGTCTGCAAACCATGTACGGGAGGGACAGTAAGGCGCTGCCAGCAGGACTCGTTCCTCGTCCGCTTGTGACTCCTCGGAGCAGATGACGGGCGAGATGTGGCATACGGCTTACTCTAGGCAACTGATATGCCAAAGCAGTCGGACGCCTGTCCAGGGACCCGAGGCTGCTTGCCCGTTGCATACAGCATAGGTGCACCAGCACAGCGCACTCGACCTGAGGGACCTGGCTGCACCACCATTGAGTGTGGCGAGGGCCGAAGAGCTGGTAAGCTCCTCGTGAACCTCCGGGAAGAATGGCACCAGAGGAGAGCGCGGCGGGGCCGCATCTCCACCTCCCTGAAACCAATCATCCAGCCGTGAAGGGTCGGCTGAAGGCACATGCAGCACCTCCAAACCGATTCACTCCGCACCGCGGAGGAGCAGAGCAGACAGTTCGGTATCCACCTCGGCCGGGTGAGACACCGCTGCGCGGCGCTTTCCCGAGGCGGCTTCAGTCTCACCATCTGACTCACCCTCTAATGCTGCTGAAGACATCTCATATCCTCGGGGGGGTTTTGAAGGACACACTCAGCCCTGTTACGGGGGGAGCTGTCTCCTCCAGAAGGACCACGGGACTACACAGTGCGGCAGAAGTCCGCGCGACTGTTACACCGGACGGAGCATTCTGCACGGACACCTGGAGGTGTCCCAGGCGCCTCACTGTTTTACGGGAAGGACGCGAGGGGAGCCGTCTCGCGAGCAAGAGGCAGGACCTCAATGTAGCCATGGGCCATCCCTCGCAATGAACGCATTGACCATCCACAAACCCAGCGTGTGCTCGGCCCAGACACACAAGGCAATGACCATGTCAGTCCGAAGAGGCGAGGAAACTTGCGCACTCCGGCATTCCGGAGAACGGGTCACCAATTGTGGGAAAATTCGCTCTTTCTCCCGGTTGCCCAGGGAAGACCTAACGCAGCAACTCCGTGCACTCAAAAAGGTCTTTGGTCGCTGGATTTGCAAGATTACTGGCACATCCAGTCTTTAAAAAGGCTACCAGCCCACAGGATCCGCTGACAGCCGTCCAGATAAAACGCTGTCAGACGAGAGAGCAGGAAAGCAGGAACTCCCAAAAGCAGGAGTCTTCCTCGTATCGGTCTCCAAACTCGCAGAGGGGGTCTCCTGAAGTAGCTCAAAACAGCTTCGGCTCTGAAGGAAAAGTTTGCATGTGCACTCTGCTCGTGCCCTCTTATTCTCACACAGTGACGAGGTGCACCTGAGCGCAATCAAGTGCACGCCAATATTCACTGGCCTTTTGTATAAAGCTCAAAGGCATTTGGTCTCTCTGGCGAGTTC
>JAUCMT010000053.1:5572099-5589590 GCA_032357475.1 Enteromius thamalakanensis
TACGAGTGAGGTCGTACAAATTCGTACGAATTAGCCACCTCGTAAAATATGTACGAATTGCTGTGAGATCAGGTTGGCTCACCTGTCTTCAGTTCTCCCTAATAGAGTGCATTTATAGTCTGGTCTGCCCCATTCAGTTTGTCGGTCCTAAATGTTGTTTAATGTAATATGTGTTGAACATTTTTGCTATATCCTTCATCTGTATTCATTTCTACTGTACAACCACGACACGTAACATACTGCAAGTGCTTTCGATTACCCGTTATTTTGCAGCTCCTTCATCCTAGAAACTTTTAAACTTATTTTAATTACTAAAAGCTGACTTACTGCTCTATGCTCTTATCGGATTGGGTTTCTCAAGTTGACCCAGCAAGACTCTCACCTGGCTTTAAACTCACAAGAAGACTTCACCATCTGTACTTAAAAATCCTTCCAGGCTTGATAGCAATTCCATATTAATACCCAGTCATTCAGTTCCTTGCACTGCGCTGCCATCACACATACGACGACTTTCAAAAATATCACCTCAAGTTTCACCAATCGCTAATTAGCACGCTCAAAATATGCGATTGGTACCCCGTTTACATCTTAACTGTGAAAACTCCATGCGAAACAAACTGTTACAGAGACTAAAACAAAGTTAGAGAAATTGAAAAAGACAAATAGAGG
Source organism: Enteromius thamalakanensis (assembly GCA_032357475.1). Taxonomy (NCBI): domain Eukaryota; kingdom Metazoa; phylum Chordata; class Actinopteri; order Cypriniformes; family Cyprinidae; genus Enteromius; species Enteromius thamalakanensis. The sequence continues at coordinate 5,572,769 of JAUCMT010000053.1, forward strand.
CAACAATCGTGATCCTAATGGCTCCTCTGGTCTTCCATCTCCCTGGTGTCTTCACCCCGCATGCCTCCTCGCTTCCCTCGTTTTTTTTTTAGTGCTGTTTATAGCTCACTCTTGGCAACATTTCCACTCTCAGTTTCTTAGCCCACTTTAAATATTTTTTTTTAATAATGCAGATCTCAGCATCTCATAGATGAATTTACTGCTTACAAACAAACACTCAGAAGCGTCACTTCCAAATCCATCTAGCACACCAGAAAAAAAGAGCTGTTTTGCATTAGTGCTTTAATCAGATATTGCTGAAAGTCAAAAGAAAGTGACAAACTCTGAACCCTAAAACATGTTTTCATAACCATATTTCTTTCCCTCACCTGTCAAACCAGAACTGTTAGTGTATTAGTGTTATTAACATTTTGAAATACTATATAATGCAGACCATTTCTTCTGTATAAATCAATACAACATCCTAACCACAGTCTCTATCTGAGTATCTCTGTTGCAGCTGAAAAGCTAGATTTCTTTAGTGAATGGACCACTGTGCCAGCAATGCAGGCATTTTAAATTACATTTAAATCCTATTTATCAGTAACATTTGATTTCATTCTGACAGGTGCACATTCATAGACATTTATTAGAGGAAATCTCCTCTTGTGGTAACCGTGTGCTGCACAAATGGGCTCTTAGAGATAATTGGAGCACTATGAGCTGAAATTTGAGGTAGAGAAAAGAGGCAGTTTTTTTTATTATTATTTAGTGAGTATGCTTGGGTTTTAGAATGGAACAAAGAATGCATTAATGAAAAGAACTCAGATCGATCACTCCCATTAGCAGTTCTTATGAAGAAATTATTGGAAGTGTTGCAGACTGCAGTGTTCATAGCAAAATTATCTAAGCTTCTGAAGCACTGGGATAAGCAGTTGTCTAGTCAAATGCTTTTTTAAATCATAGGTATGCTGTTCATTGTGCTATAGTTATATTTAATTTAACAAAGAAAGTTGGTCACTCAACATACTGTAACCTCAGCACAACAGGGGTCATAGAATTGCAATCAAAATTCAAACGTATGCAAAATATTTCAAGAAGTCGGTTGTTGTAATGTTATGCAATTGTTGTGGTGTTCTGGGTGCTTTGTTGTTAGCATGTTGCTATTGTGTTCTGGGTGGTTTCTTGGTCGTTAGAATGTTGCTACTATGTTTTATGTGGATTGTCAGTTGTTAGCATGCTGCTATTGTGTTTTGGATAGATTGCCAGTAAGCACTGTGTTTTGGTACATTGTTAGCTGTTAGCATGTTGCTATTGTGTTCTTGGTGGTTTCTTTGTTGTTAGCATGTTGCTACAGTGTTTGGGTGGATTCTCTGTCATTAGCATGTTGCTATGCAGTTGCGAGTGGCTTCTTGATTGTTGCAAAACAGTTCCTAGGGCATTTAGGGTGGCTACCTAGGGTGGCATATGCTGGTTAGGTATGTGTTGGTACTGGGGTGATGGTTTAAGCTGGTCCTTTGCTCCTTTATGCTGGTCTTTTTGCTGGTTTAAGCTGGACGTTTTGCTGGTTATGCTGGTCCTTTGCTGGCATGTGACCAGCTTAAACCAGCAAAGGACCAGAATAGACTATCAAAACATACCAAACCAGCATTTGCTGTGTTTTTCAGGAGGTCCTTTAAGCTGGTCCTTTGCTGGTTAATGCTGGTCCTTGAGCACTTGAACCAGCTAAGGACCAGCTTAAACCAGCATCCCAGCTTCAAAACATACCAAACCAGCATATGCTGTTTGTTCAGCAGGGTAGGGTACTGAAAAGGGCCTTGTGGGTGTTCTGAAATTCTGGTGCCTTAACACCCCAAAATCACAATTTAATTAATAATTCTTAATTAATAATAATTGTTGAGGTACCATTCATGCTCATAACACAAATTGTGTGGGACCAGTTGCGTGCCAATTATGTTCAGTTAGTTAAATACATTATGAGTTACGTAATAGTGGTGCTTGCCTTAGCAAGTACCGCTCATGACTCATTTCCCTAAAATAAATCCCATACATAATACAAGTTTGAGGCTTAAGTATGCATGTGTGTGTTTATGTCATAGTCTCTGTGCTGTCCTGTTCCAACAGGGACCTGAGGAAAAAAGCTCTATTCTTTGTTGTATTCTTGCTTGGCAGTCATACAAGAAAGGGAAATCAATTCCTCCATGAGCGATGCTTTTTGTAGCACTTTTTTTCCTCAGACATGACCTCTGCTGCCCTCTCTCTCGCTCTCTCAGGGCTTGTGTTGTGGCCTTCCTCTGCTCGCTTTATTGTGTTGTGACAGGTGGTGTCTTACTCTGTAAGCCAGAACTACTCTGCCTGTGTGCATGAATATTTGTGCATGTACTGGCTCAGATCTCTGCACTTACGATTGTGCATTCATTGTGACCTCCTGCTTTTCTACAGCCCATTTTATACCATTATACATTAAGTAGCAGATTCTAGTGTATAATTAATTAGAAAACTTTAGCATTTAGCTGATGGTTTTATCCGAAATCCAAGTCAGAGACCTAGCAGCCATTTTGGAAACACCTAATGAAACCCATTTTCTGTCAAGGCAATACAGCTCTTATCTCTGGAAGCTGCCTCTACGTTTCTGCCACTGAATAAAAAAATAAGAGGTTATTGTGTAGGTTGTTCTGACATTTTTTCTCAAAATTGCTTAATACAAACTCACAATTCTGACTTTTTTTTCCCTCAGGAAATATAAACTTCCAATTGGTAGTTATATGCTATGCGATGAAATATAAATGCCACTGCCATGTGATGCTGGATGTGGTGAATAAGCTGTCAGTGATGAAAATATTAAATATGAAGTCATTGAAAACGATAGTTTTGAGAATATGGCTGAAATTGCAAATATGAATCGGATGCTGAATATAATCAGGAAGTGCGCTCTGAAAATGACAGCCATGGTAAATCATCTGCTCAAATTGAACCCTTTTAAGTTACAAAAGGTAAGGAATGCTTTATTTATTAATAAAACATGCTTTATTTTATTCCTATGTAAATATCAAGAGAGTTTCTTGCTATTGCAGCAGCTAGAGATCCAACTGTGCAGGATAATATAGGTATGGGTTGCTAAGGACCTGAATACATCATAATGATTGGTGAAACATCCATGCATTTAAGGGTTAAATCAGCAATAAAATCTGACAGAAATGACATCCGATTTTGCTAAAATAACAGTAAAACACCATTGTGCTCTGAGCTTCACCTTACCATCTGTGTTTTCTCTAACATTATTTACAATACACATACTAAAGGGACCATAACACTAAAACAACCTAGGGTTAAGTGTATGTTACTCTTGAGTGAACCAACTTAATAGGTTTGATTCCCAGGGAGCATATGAACTGATAAAAATGCATTGTAATGCAAAGCTACTTTGGATGAACACTTCTGCCAAATGAATAAATACAAGTGCCATGCCCAAGGGTATAAGTCTGTGCCCAAAAGCTGAAACACTGAAATCCCCATGCACTCTCTCCACATAACACTTGTATGCATATCATATTTACCAGGTATCTTCTTAGTTCTTGTTCTCTCTCCCAAGCAACTTCTTGCTTTGGAGATGTATAGCTTAATCCCAGTTTAATCCCTTTATACATTCTCCAGTCCTATACTAATACGCCCAGCGGGGTCCCCTCTGTGTGTGGTCCAAGTGGGCAGAAGTTAGATGCCACTATCTCAGTACTTAAGAGCATTACCACTGCCTTGATTTAATTTATCCCTCCCCTTTCCCACCCCACGCTCTCCCTCTTGGGCTCTTAGAGTCTTTATATGCTCAATCCCTCTGTCTGCTCCCTTTTATATGCACAGCATTACGATAACAGGAACATTTAGATGTGAAAACATGCTGGCGGCTTCACAAAATATGAATCTAGAAACCGAAACTCCATCAGGATACAGGAGTAAAACAATGGTAACCACAAGAAAACACAAGGCAAAACATTTACATTACATTTATTCATTTAGCAGATGCTTTTATCCAAAGCGACTTACAATTGGGAAATACATAAAGTGATTCATCTTAAAGAGGGAAGTGCTCATAATAACAAGCTTGAACCATTGTTAAAATAAGTACATGTCTGGATGGATGAATGGATGGATGGAAAACAATGACTGACTGACGGACGGATGGACAAATCAAATGACTGACTGACGGACGGACGGACAAATCAAATGACTGACGGACGGAGGGATGGATGGATGGACGGACAGACGGATTGACGGATGGATGGATGGATGATTGACTGGATGGTTGATTGGATGGATGGATGGACGGATGGACGGATTGACGGATGGATGGATGGATGGATGGATGAATGGATGGACAACATAGTGATGGATGGACAGGATGGACAACATAGTGATGGATGGACAGGATGGACAACATAGTGATGGATGGATGGACGGACAGACAGACGGATGGACGGATGGATGAATGACTGGATGGTTGATTGGATGGATGGATGGATGGATGGATAGACGGACAGGATGGACAACATAGTGATGGATGGATAGACGGACGGACAGACAGACAGATGGATGGATGGACAGGATGGACAACATAGTGACGGATGGATGGATGGACAGATGGACAACATAGTGATGGATGGATGGATGGATGGATGGATGGATGGACAACATAGTGATGGATGGACGGATGGACAACATAATGATGGATGGATGGATGGACAGATAGATAACAATGATGGATGGATGGACAACATAGTGACGGATGGATGTATGTACAGGATGGACAAAATAGAGATGGATGGATGGACAACATAGTGATGGATGGATGGACAACATAGTGATGGATGGATGGACAGGATGGACAAAATAGAGATGGATGGATGCATGGATGGATGGATGGACAACATAGTGATGGATGGATGGACAACATAGTGATGGATTGATGGACAGGATGGACAAAATAGAGATGGATGGATGGATGGATGCATGGATGGATGGACAACATAGTGATGGATGGATGGATGGACAACATAGTGATGGATGGATGGACAGGATGGACGGATGGATGGATGGATAAAAGAGGAAATATCTAGAATATTCATCATACAGTAGCAACGACAATACCCACACTTGCTGTCTTCGCAATTCAGTCATTAAGCACTACCCAGATGTCATCTCTTAACCCATACGACCTCCGTTCATCTTCAGAAACCACAAATTATGATGTTTTTGAATAAATCCCAGACCTCTCTGACCCTCCCGTAGGCAGCGATGTAATTACAACGATCAACATCCAGAAACATTAGAGCGGTGAAATAATCCAGGTGAAATCAGTGGTTCAACCGTAATTTTATGAAGCTACGAAATTATGTTTTTTATGCAAAGAAAACAAAAATAGTGAGTTTATTAAACAATTAGTTTCCTCCACGTCACCCTATAGCTCTATTTTGAAGTGTATACACTGAATGTAAACAGATTATGCTGATGTGTGTTGTTTATTTTTGTTTTTGCGTACATTTTACTGTATTTTTCATTTTACAGATCTCCTAGCTACATTTTCTTGAAGTTACAAGGCCATCACAATGACATGAAGAAGAGTTCTTGATCTAGGGCTGGGCGATGTATTCATCGATATATTCACGATTTATTAATCTCGTCAGTAAAGCCAGTTCCTTGATTAGCGCTAAAACTCCACCTGATTTCAAATGGAGCAGCAATTAATACACAGAGCCGTAGATCACTGACGAGCTATAGTACACAATATCGCGTTAAGTTACATGGGTGATTCATTTGCGATACTGAACCCGATATTGTGTAGCTTCAGTTATTTTTAGTACTGTGTATATTAACTGACACTCCATTTGAAAACATGTGATGGAATTAGAATAAGATTACAAACCATAATGTACAATTTGCATCAAATATTAAACCGATATGGTCCTTAATAATGACTTTAATTATAGCTTATAGCGTCATGCAGCTTGTTCCTCAACTACAGAACTTGAAAGTAGGACTTTTGTCATGACAGATTGTTTTTGTTGTCTTTCTCTTTCCTTCCTGCCTATTCTTTCTCTCTTACCTTGCTGTTAACATCTCTACATCTTGCAAAGCTTGTCAGAAACGTTATGGAGGTCTCTCTCCTATCAGTTGAGAAGAGTTGTTTTATCAGTGCTTTAAAAACACATTCCCGGAGCTCCTAACACTGAGAGTGATCTCATCTCCAATCTGCACCTTCACGTCAATCATTATTAGCACTGAATTTTCTTGTGTCACATGTTTCACTTTACTTTTCCTCACACTCTCTTGCTTTCTCACCTTTCCTCACATACTCTCAAAAAGAAGCATTTACACTTTTTACCAAGGTGTTTTCAACATGTAACCATGTTCAGTTTAAAATATTCAAGCTCAATTATCCTGATACAGAACATTGGCTGTCACAGATCAATACGAAACACTCAAAATCCATTAGATACCAGCAGCTAAGGGAATGACAGATCAGACGAGAGACACTTTCTACCCTGATTTTTCTGAACCACTGATTTGGAGTGTAGCTGTGATTAGAAGCACTTTTCCTTTCTTTTCATCTCTTTTCTAGTTCTCCTCTTTACCATCTGTCATTTGCTGCTGTTTTATAGCTACTTCTCCTGTGAGGAGGAAACCCATTAGTTGCTATGCTCAAAAGTGTATTTATTTATTTTACAGGGACAGTTAACCGAAATATGAAGAAAACAATATTTTCTCACTGTAATGTCACTCCAAACATGCATGACTTAATTTATTCAATGGAAGGCAAAAAGAGACATTTTGAAGAACATTCCTGCTCCTGTTTTTCCATACAACAAAAGCATAACAGCACGGGAGGGGACGGGAAAAAAAAAAAGTTGCATTTAAAGAAAAGTTGTATTTGTTCTTGTGCGTATCTAAATATGGTGGAGCAAAAGTTACTGTGTTTCCATTACAGTTTTGCAAAAAATTTTGCGATATTTTATCAATGTCAATAAAAAACATTGCGAAATTATGTTGTTTTTTATTGATAGATGTTATATGTCTGAAACAGTAACTATTTTTTTTCTCTTTTAATACAGTAAGTCACTGCGACAGTTGGTAGGTTTACCTTTATCGCAGCTGTGTGCAATTAAAACAAGAGGTTATCCAAGCATTGGATACCACTGGTTTTCCATATTCCACTATGTTCTTCCCTCAACGTTGATGAGTTGATTTGTATCTCTGATGTCTCCGTGCGTGCACTTAATCGCTCTAGCACGCGGAATCACTATGTTCAATACTCAATTCCTTTCTTAGCATCCAAACAGGGCTGAATTTAGAAACTGCCAAAGACTTCCACGTTTTTTAAAGATGGTTACATAGTTACACAAGTAAATATGGTGACACAATAAAACGTCGCGATTGTTTAATCGTATATAATAAGATTACTATAATGTATGGTGGAGGAGCACTTCGACCTCGGTGCAGTAATATCATCACTCCTTGGTTGTATTGGTGGAAGTGAGTGGGAGTGATGATATATTACTGCGCCGAGGTCAAAGTGCTCTTCCGCCATACATTAATTATAGTAAAAAAAAGAAAGGTTTCCATTGCGGTATTTCATAAAATATTCCCTTTTACGAACTACCTGAAAACCCCCCTCATGTGAGCATATAGTATGTTGTGTGCCTGATGGGTATTTTCAATTCGCAAATTTTAGTTTCCGTAACTCAAAGGGTAACCAAAAACGAACAAGCACCAAGCTCGAATACGCCACCTTATTTCTTTTTTTTTTTTTTGGTTACGAAAAGTCGTTTTTAATTTGAAAAATCAAGTTAATGATAATAAAATGACAGAAACTTACATTTTTGTGATGAACTATCCCTTCGAAGTCTCCTAATGTAAGAAAATAAGAAAACTGAAACACAAATAAAAATCACAATTAATCACATCCAAAATTAAATATTTTGATACATAATCTGAGTTTACTGTGTATATTTATAATGCATATATAAATACACACACGCACACACATACAGTATATATTTTCAAAATAAATATAAATATATATTTTTTAATATATACAGTACATGCATGTGTTTGTATTTATATATACACATAATCAATATACACTATATATTATGTACAAAAACGTATTTAGGATGTGATTAATCACGAGTTGCGTTTGAGTTGCTTTTTACATTTTCAACCACAGTCATTAATATCAAATAAATTCCAAACAGGTCCATGCTTTCGCTGTACCACAAGTTTTCTGATCCCAATGGCTGATGCAACAGCCGGCCTAACTGCGTGGTCATTTGGAAAATCAGTCGCATATTCCATTGATTTCTGCAAATGATCTCATCCATGATAAAACATCCTCCCGGGTAAGTTATCCAGCTGGTTGTCACATTATTGAACAAGCATCTGAACCGCACCAGCAACAAGCACAAGGAACACGACCAAACACTGTCAACAGGGACGATGCGAGTCTGCAACCCGCCCCAATCAAATACAGAGAACAGCAATTTGCTCTGGACCTAATGTAGATGCATGATGGGAACCACTGTAAACAACCAGGGAACAACGCACGGCCAAATACAGACGACAACAACATGTACTTACAGCCATGGTTTATTTAACCAGCTTGTGCGAAAGTGCATATTCAATAATTTCACATATTGAGCAGAAAAAGGAAAATGGGTGAGAGTGCCAGACGCTGCTTTTCCAGTTTTAGCAGCAGAGGGACCAGGGGGCCGCAGTCACCCACCATTTTGGCTAGAGTCCCGAACAAGAGCTAGGTAGTCAAAGCTATTTGTCGACCTGCTGTTTTGGACAGATGAAGTAAACAACATAACCTTGTGTACATCTGAGACCCGTCAGTTTATAATCAGCAGGGGAGTGAAAACATGCGTGCGGTTAGAAAAGAGGAAACAGCTTATTAAACAGGTTGTTGACCGTGGCCATGCACCCAGAGAGACTGACTCTAACGCTGTATGCAGAAGGATCACTATTAGAGACCAACTTAATTATGTGTGCCTATTGTATGCAAATACAATTCCTTGAAAAGTTGTAATTTGCATTGCGTATATTATAAAAAATGTGAATAAAAAAAGTCTGTTGTTTGTAAATATTTCTAGTTTGCCTAGCGTTGCCTAAAGAACAAAAAAACAAAAAAAAATATATTATTATTAATATTATTTTGATTAGCTATTTTAAATATGTTGTCTTTCAATGGCAATAAAATAAATAAATGAAAATAAGTAAATATTTAGATTAATTATATAAACTGGGATGATGTTTGTGAAAACTTAGAACTTTTATAGTTTGCATTGCATAAGTTAAAATATTTTAGCTGATATGGACTGTTTTGAATTGCCAAAAACAAAATAAAATAAAACAAAAAATAATAAATAAACCACACATTTTTTTTATAAATTAGTTTATATTTCTAGAATGTAAATGTATTTGTAAAAATGTTAAGTATTCATTTTCAAATAGAGATGGGCAGACAGATAGGGATTCATCTTACAATATAGATTTTTTTAGAAATATTTTTGGAAAAAAAAAGAAATTTTTTTGCATTTTGCAATACATGCAACATATTGCAATATTTGCAATTTGTATATGTTATTAAATATTAAAATATTTAAACAAAGTATTCACAACATATAGTGATTTTGCTAAAGTTAACTATTGAAATATCAATCAAATCAAAATGTAAAAAAAAAAAAACATTTTAAGTAAAAACTGCAATGAAATGAATCTTCTAAACTATCAGTGAAGACTGAGGTGAAAGAAATGCTACAAACGCTCATTTCCATTTTGTCGGATGGATTAAAATAAAGCTCTCGGTCTCCTCTTCCACTTCCTGCCGAGAAGTCCGCAAATCACCCCGCTAACACCTTCGCTTCTCATTAATGGAGCGTAAAATTTAATTAAAGGAGAGTCTTTTCCTTACAGGAAACCACCAGAGCAAACCAGAAAGAGAGAAGAAGCTCAAGAAAAGCCAGGAGATCGAGAGGTTTTCTCTGTGAATGATGATTAGACAGGATGCTAAAAAAAGAAAGGAAATTAAGCACAGATTTGTTATCGTCCTCTCAGAACATCTCCAAATGACCATAAGGAGCAGGGGAGCCCCATATACATCATTATTACCCTGCATCACTGCAGCCTTAATTAGCTCTTAAAGAGACAGTTGCTCACAATTAAACCAGTTAGGGATCCAAAAATTGTTTTTACTCCACTAGGAAGAAATCGTATTTGCAAAATCTTAAAATGTCCAGATATGACACATTTATCACAATGTCCTTATAACATCTTTGAAAAGCTGATAATCATTTATCAGTGAGGAAATTGCAAAACTGACCTTTTCCTGGTGCTTTAGATTTTTATTCTATACATGGAGAGCAAAATGCTGTTCATTTTGGTAAATGGTTCATGGTCTGGGAAGGGAAAAACGAAATCTTGGTGTCTGGATTTGGATTGTGGTCCGATTACCTCGGCTCTATATTTAAAGTCCAAAGTTCACAGATTCTGGGAATTCATGACATTTGGTGGTGTGGTTTTTTTGTACATTTTTTTATTCAGTAAATGCCAAGAACAGGCACTTGTCCCTGTGTAAACATTAATCTTTTTTTAAAAATGAAATGAAATGAAATGAAATGAAATGAAATGAAATGAAATGAAATGAAATGAAATGAAATGAAATGAAATGAAATTAAAATTGTAATCTGTAAAATGATAACAGAAATAAAATAAAATACTTAGAATACTTCAAACAAATAATTTATTACATAAACATAATTTTTCTAATTTAGCTTGTTTTCTTTTTTTCTAGTAGCATACATATGAATAATAATACGCAGGACAAGGGTGTTGCAATTGTAATTTCAGATGTATTTACTGATATGATTCACTACACAGAACAACAAACATTATTAAATACTGCTATGGAAACTGTTCGTGTCTTTACAATCATATTTATCGACAGAATGGGGGGAAAAGTAGGAAATATAAAATAAACAAAAAAAATGTTGAACAAAATCTTCTATATCAATAAATTAAAACATACCATCGACAATAAATAGCATGACCAATTGTATAGCTTGACTTAAGGCATACTCTACTTCAGTGTAGTAACAGAAAGTGAATTAGGCGTTACACAACCGAGTGTTTATTTTGAATCAAATAACCAATGAAGAGACACAGACAGACAGACGTCTTCATTCAATTCTACACAGATCAGTCAGTCTGTAAAGAAGCATGAGAGCTTAGAGACGGCGGGCTTAAGAGAACTTGTCATCAAATTCGTTACTGTTACTGTACATATCTATGGTAAAGTCTATTAACAGCCATTCTGTAGGTTAACTATTGCTACTCTAAAGGCTATACCACTGAAACATGGCCATAAGTGGGCATTTTCCCTTGTGGAATAAATTAACAGTTGGCAAATGAAAATATCTGGTGTCAATGACACCACAACATACACAAAAACAATGAATGCACCTTTACATATCAGTGTAGCATGAAATAATTGTCTGAATATTAATATAATGAATATGTAAGTATTTGGGATATGTGGGGAGTGGATGCGTTTTGGATCTGGATATGAGAAACAGTAAAAATAATCTATGTAACTGGCTAATGTCTCCACACTGTTCTAAATACGTTTTAAAATTATTCCAATCCATAATATTCAAAACAACAAGCTTGTCAATATATATGATCTACACTATTTTTTCAAAAGTTTGGGGTTGGTAAGATTTTTTTTAATGCTGTTGAAAGAAGTATCTAATGATCACCAGGACTACATTTATAAACTAAAATGCAGTACAAATTGTTTTATATTTTTATGCTGTCAAATATTAATACAATATAAAAGAACCGTTTTCTATTTTAATACATATTTTATGTAATTCATATACTGCAAATTTTGGAGCTTGTTTCCACAACAGGATAAAAAAATTGTTAATAGAGGTAACTTCAACTTTTTAAATCACACAATTAAACTTTTCTCACAATTCTGAATTTTTTTTGAAAGAAAAGTTTAAATCGTAAGAAAAACAACTCACTTTCAGTTTCAAGAAAAAAAATCTCAATTACAATAAAACTGTCTGAATTGTGAGATAAAAAGCTCACATAGTTGTGCTGTTATTTCTGTGGATACCGTTTTATTATTTTTATTTATTTATTTTATTTATTGAGGAGGGGCTTAAAAGAAAATTATTTTATTAAAATTAAATTATATATCTTTTAACATTATAAATGGCTTTGATGCCAATTTAATGCATTCTTGCTAAAAAAAAAAAATCAAAGTATTTTAAAAAAAAATAAATACTACGGACCTGAAACTTTTCAACAGTAGTGTATAAAACAAAATATTATATTACGGAACTATTGTTATATAATTTCACAGCAATGTGGCTAATTCATATAAATTCAAACAACCTCACATGTACAAATTCATATGAATGTAATCATATTTATTTTACAAATTGCACAATTCATATGAATTGGCACAAATGACCTACATGAGTGAGGGTGTACAAATTAGCCACCATGTAAAATACATATAAGTTGGTTGTGAGATATACTTATACATTCTGTTTATTTGCCAAATCAGATGAAAACTGGGGTGTCACTAGATTATGTGCTTGGTGCGATAACATCTAATTACAGCTTGCAATGGCAAATGGGTGACAATATACAAGCAAGACAATAAGGTGCTCTGAAGGTTGCACAAAATAAACAACAGTTGAAGACATAAATACTGTAAAGAACAGTATAATGTTCAAATCAATGCAAGGACCTTCATACTATCAATGCTCAGTGTTGGTGAAGTGAGTGATTTGGCCACTGACTGAAACAGCTGAGATTCATTTATAAGACGTTTATAAAGGAAAGGCAGCAAATTGAAGCAAAACAGCAAACGCAGAGCATCCTGTTCCAGAGTACTACACTTAATGTCTCACAAAATGGTATTGCACTTTAAAATTACTATAAAGACGAGAGCACTAAAGTGTAAAATTGATTTTCAATCCAGGCCATAGGCATTTCATGCCTGTTCCATCTATAAAATAAAAAAAAACAATGCTTTTTATGCATTTTGGCACAAACTAGATGAACTAAATTTCTGATAGTTTTACTGGAGATTGCTGGATATGTATCTGGCAGCTGCTATTATCTTCAAGTACATCAACGCAAGCTTTCGTCCCTTCCTAATAAATCGCAACAATTCTCAAAACAAAGAACTCTGTAAAATGAAATGCACTGAAGCAGAAAATCGTATCGAATTATATCGTTTGTCTCACGTAGAGGTACTTTTTTTTCCAGTTCAGTGCAACTCTGACCGAGACCTAATGATAAACACAAAAAATATGTCCAAAAACATCTTCAAGTAAATACTATTCAGTGAGATTTTCCTGACTTACTGACAGTTTTGTAGCAGATCAGTGTCTTCCGTATGGATATCTCAATTTAAGAGTATTCCCTTCATTAGTGTTTGCTACAAAGCTACTTATAATATATTAATATGTACGTTTACAATGTAAATGATCTGGGAATCAAATTAACCTGGTCACTGTACACTCCCTTTCATAAAAAAACAAGCACACCTGTCCTAATAACATCAGAAAGCAGATATTCAAGTGCATTCAATCCCAAAAAAGGAAAAAAGCTAAATGTTGAGTTCTAAAATAAAAATAAAATCATTAGGACTGTCAAAAGATATTATTTTTTAAGCTTTTTTCCCCCTCAAGTAAGTAGGCCTATTATGTAGTTTAAAAGCAATGCGTTTCTTGTTTGGTGGCCCTTTCTGATAGACTGTGAGGATATTTAAGACAAAAAAAGCTGGGAAAACTGTTCTATAGTAGGATGAAAAAAGATATTTGAGCAGCTGTATTCTTCTAATGTTGCACCATGCATTTATATACCTTTCGACACATCTTACAGCTATACACACCTAAGTCTAGCGCCCTCTGCTGATACAAAGACTAGCGTCCTACCATAGGAGGAACCAATGACAGTTACATACTTGTGCATTTTCATTCTATGTGTTTTCCTGTATTATGTTAATCCCATTCTATTGTTTTTAATTTCTTTAGTAGTTAAGCTATGGCGAGGGTGCTAACTGTGAGCTTAACCCAAAAGGTTGGGACTGGGGAGGGGGGTTCCAGGGAGGCTAGGGTTACTGAATTTGGCAGGCTGTAGAGGAAGTGGCTTGGCAGCACATGCAGGTGGGGTTGACTGATTTTGGGGGGATGAGATCAAGGTCTTCATCATCAGGGATTTCATCCAATCGGTAGCCATCCTTCAGCAGCTGGATGTTCAAGTCTTGGTTTATTTGCTGTGGCAAAGGAAACAGGAAATAACAAAATGGTTAATCAGAAAATTTGTAGGTGAACCGAACTTTTGAAATACATTACACAAAGCCACTTTAGAAAAGATTTGAAGACTTAACTAAACTAAACTATACAATAAAATGAAATATAAAATAAGATAAACCATGTAAAAAAATAAAATTCAAATAAAATAAAATAATACATAAATAAAATAAATATTTAAAGTTGCTACTAAATTAGCAGTTATTTTATTTTAATTTATTTTAAAAGTCTAAGAAAATGGCAAAGGGTTTGAATAGTTAAGTGGCTTTATTTAAATGCATAAGTACCTGGTCCTTTAGACATCTCACCTCAGCTGAGGAATATCCAGATGATGAATATCTTGACATATCGAAGTCATCGTCACTAAAAGACAACATGAAGTACACAATCACAAACAGGCCTCTTAATTTCAGAAAGCTACAGACCAATGAAATCAGCCCTTCTGCAGCAGTTCTGAGACTAATAAAGAAAATAAAGTCTACACAGAGATCTGTTGAGATTTTTCAAATACAGCTGCCATACTGAATGTGTTTAATAAATAAATTCTATTTATCCATAATGTTTCTAGTAATATCATACACATTTTTGTAATTACAAAAGAGGCTTTGTTTAGTTACAGTAGAGCAAGAGAGAGAGAAAATGCGAAGATGACATTTCAGCCAAATTAATTTATCAGGGAAAAACCAACACCGACAATCTGGGGCCTTCTGCTGATTGCTGGGGTAATTACAAGTTGTTTTAATGAAGCTGAGCTCTCCAAGAATGAGCATGACAGGAACTAGTACAAGCTTGTGATGGCCCTTGAAGAACGGCTGAGCATGTGACAGACAGTGGGCGTATGTACTAAATGTCAGGGAATGAGTGTTACATACAGCGAGGCTGAAGTGGAAAAACAAAACCAGAGAGACAATGAACGATGGGTGACCTAAAACATGACTTAATCACAACTGCAGGCAGCTGAGGTCACAGAGATCCAGCAGACAGCTGGCAGCACAGAAAGCATTAAGTTAAGAGACCCATCTGTGTGAGACGCTGCACGCTGTGCCTGATCATCTGAACTGAACAGCTACCGAGCTATTATGGCTGAACACATACTGCGACACATCTCATTACAGAAGGGTGTAGGCTACACAAATGATACCGATGATTTCAAGTGCTTTGGACTTCTGTCAACAAACATGTTTTCTGGCATTTTTAGTCTTAGGGCAGGAAACTTAGAGATGAAGCAAATTCTGACTAAAACGGTGATTCGGCACTAAGCATGTCGTAGTCAGAAAGACTTAAAGGGGCAGTTCCCCAAAACATAAATAAAGATTCTGTCACTCACCCACACAAACACGTTTCATTCTTCTGTTGGGCACAAAAGAAGATATTTTAAAGAATGTCAGTAACCAAGTCAATAAGCTGTTTGATTACCAACAGTCTTCAAAATCTCTTCCTTTGTGTTAAAAAAACAAACAAAATGTATACAGGTTTGGAACAAGTGAGGGGTCTGTAAATGATGACAAATCTTTAATTTTTGGGTTACTATCCTTTTAGTCTGTATTAAAGGGACAATGTCAAAAAAAAGAATTATAAATAAATAATAAAAGATTATGCTATTAATCTTTTTATTATTATTACATTTTTGGATTTCAAAAATGTTTGCATTTTATGTTTACTTGAGGGGGGAAAATATCCAAAAAGTGTAGAATACATCCAAATGAAGTAAAATTGACATTTATTTCATTTATTAATTTTTTTCATAAAAACTAATTTTATGAAAGAAACTGCAAAACAGAATCAGATAATAATACTTTCCATCTTTCTAGACAATTTTGTTCATATTTAATGGGGGTCTCTGCTGTGATGGATGAAAAATTCTCTGAAGTGTCATTCTTTTTGTAAGAGCAAATGTTGATTCATTTTACCAAAGCTAAAGTGTCTCGCTTTGCCTTCAGGAAAGCAAATTCATTTTAAATCCTTTATGCTTTGCCAGTTTCTCACGCCAGTCTGAAGGGCACCGGCGTTACTCGCTTCAAAATTAGCTGGTATTTTGATTAAATGTCAGGTCTTTTTTAGATGGAGATGGCTGGCGTTGCGTCTGCTAGGAAAATGGCACAAAGCTTTAATTAGAGGATTTATTTCCATTTCTCTACATTTGATACATTCTAATCCTTCCCTTGAAGTGAAGCATTCAGAAATATTCACAAAAGAATTATATGGAATAATAGAATGACATTTTTAGTGTGAATACCTGTCAGTGTCCAGTGCTACAAGCGGCTTCTCATCTGGACTCTGGTCTAAGGATGAATAGCCTTTATTAGGGACAACCAGCCTGTAATAAAAGTAGAAAATAGGTAGAGACTGTCAGACCAGTTAAATCAAAAATGTACATATATGCTTGAATGTGACGGATAGATAGATAGATAGATAGATAGATAGATAGATAGATAGATAGATAGATAGATAGATAG
>JAUCMT010000053.1:5624461-5655495 GCA_032357475.1 Enteromius thamalakanensis
GTCGTTGTGAAAATCTGTGAGTTTGTGGGAAAGAATCTGTCAGACGCAGCGATTGATAAAGTGGTGGAAAAAGCCACTTTCAAGCACATGAAGAAAGACCCCGTGGCCAACTATGAATCCCTTCCTCAGAATGTCACAGAACGTCCAAAAGGACTCTTTCTGCGCAAAGGTAAGACTAAAAAATAGTTGGCAATTTACACAGTGTTAATAAAAGCGTTAAAATTTGAAATTCATACAACATTTGTTTTTCAATCGCCTTCATGATAATATAATAAAACTCATTTATACTGTAAGTGGACAATCTACTGTAGTCATTATTAATGCGGTATGTCTTCTAGTCACAGAAAACATTTTTTAAAAGTCCATTATGTACAATTTAATTATTTAATATGATGTGAGACAAATCAGCTGCAGTGGAAAAATATTCATGTTTTTAACCTGCTGTGTTACAGGAACAGTTGGGGACTGGAAGAACACTTTAACTGTGGCTCAGAGTGAATGTTTCGACCGCGTCTACCAAGAAAGAATGAAGGACGTTCCTCTTAACATGGTCTGGGACATCTCAGAATTGATTGGCTGAAAAAAACTCAAGATATGACATTCATTTAACAATGAAAGCTAAAACACTATCAGGATAATAAAAGGAAGACACAATATGTAATTGGATATGTTGACTACACAACCGTATCGAAACAGATACCAGGTCGCTAGTCTTGATTAAAGGGTTATTTTGAACAAATGTGAAAACTGTGAAAACAATATGAATTTGTAGTCTGTCATTTTGTAAAAATGTTGATTGAATAATAGAATCACTTGTTGTATTGTAAATGTTATTGTAAATCCTAGCTTTTAGATGTAACTCTCAAAATAAAATGTCCTAAAATATAAAATGTGCCGGTAACATTTACTATGAAGCCTTATAATACATTATAAAGGGATTCTTATGGCATTATAATGAATGCATAATGCATTATTTAAAAAAAAAAAACATTATAATGTGTTATAACATCTCATGAATAATCATACAAACAATTGTAATAAATTATAATATTTACATATTTGTGTGATCATTTATGACACACAATGAACCCCACATGTTAAATCTACTTCATTTATAATGTGTATTCCTGTGAGGCTAATATTGAGGCTAATGTGAGACAGCTAATACTTTCAACTGAAAAATAATAAAATAAAAAGTTACTTATGAATGTCTGTCTACGATACCTTTAGAATAAAGAAATTTTCACAGCAAATGTGCCACATTACACATTCATCTGATTTGTTATCTGATCTTATGGCTGATATAAAAAATATTATTGCTATTATTATTAATTATAAGTAGTATTTGTCTTATGGCACGATATGAGACTTATAATGCATCGTAACTAAATATAATCCATTGTAATTTAAGTGGATGAATCGTGTTCTATGTTGGTTATAAATAATTGCACTTTTAAAAGCTAAGCAGAAATAAGTAAAGACATTAAAACTCTTCTTGTGAATATTCATGAAATTATTAAAGGTATTTATAATGCATTTTACATTATATTGCCTAAATAATACCCGTATAATGTATTACAAATTCAGGCTTCATAGAAAGTTTCACCAATGTATCTTTATTGTTTTGAAAGTCTTAGCTTATTTATTATTATTATTTATTTTGTATTATTGGCTATGCGCCTTTTCAAAATTATTATGAATTAATTTACAACGCTATTATATTAAATGCAATAAATACTAATATCAACATGTGTACGATGTAATTTAACTGTGTGCTGTGACTTTTATTTTGATAGGCGTGTTATGACGCGCATGCGCTGTTCTCACACTTTCACGTGTGTGTAGGAAGCGCATTTCTCGCAAATATTCATCTTCGCTAGCTTTGTGACATACTAATTGTTGACATTTTAAGCGACACCACTTTACATATTTAATAAGCGTGTCTTGTTAAGATTTCCCTCATTCGTTTGTCTGCTGTATCTGAGCACAGATGTCTGGATGCTAAACAACACCACGGTAAGAACGAGCATTTCAGAAAAAGTATCATAAACAAAAGTAGTTTTTTCATTGTAGTTACGTTGCATTAGGACATTAATATTGTAAATTAGAATTAATCATTTAAAATTATTATTGTTTACGTTTCATTTAATTGACTTAAAGTAATTATTAACAAGTAAATATGTCTGTTTACATATTTTATTATCTGTGTTCTCAGATTTCTGTTTTAATAGCGTGACAAACCTCATTTCTACAGCTTATAAACAAGCTAAATCAAATACTGAAAGATTGAAAACGACAAAACATAATGCCTAAATCAGCAAAGAGTGCGACTAAACTGGAACACCAGAGTTCAGATGATGAAGAGGACGGTTTAGAGATGGAGAGAAACTTTGATTTACTTAGTAAAAGGAGAACCATGCAAACTGAGGATGAAGAGGAAATGAGAGATGAAGACGCCTCTGCAGAGGAATACGAAGCTGAACCTGACGAGGATGAAGACAATGGTGTGGTTGATGAGAATGAGTCAGGGAGTGATGAAGATGAAGCAGAAAGTAACCCTGAAGATGGAGTCAGCGATGCACAACTACACACAGAGGGAAACCTTAAAAACGGCAAGATTGGATATTAACCCTAGTTGCAGTGGTTTTAACATTAAAGTTATTATTTAGTATAGTAAATGTAATTGTTCATATGTTTAAAAGATCAATTTCACATTTACTTTCTTTGTTTTTGTACAGAATTAGCAACCATGTCCTTTGAGGAAATCATGAAGCTACAGAATAAAGTTGGGACAAAAGCATACAATAAAATTGCTTATGGTGCCGCAAAGTCTGAGAAGAAAAACGAGCCCATGAAACGATTAAACAAACACAAGTACCTGCAGTGTTTATTTTTATTTCAATAGATTAATAATTGTGGGATTTATTCATATTTTGCTATTATATACCAATATAATTCAAAAGTTTGTCATTTTTTTCTGTTGTGTGCCCTTTTGTTCACATTATTCATATTTTTATTTATTTAGGCTATTTCTTTTTTAGGCTAAGTCTTTTTTCCATATAAATCCGATATATTGTATATAATATCTGCTCCACTTCTGTTTTATAATTTTACTCCAAATTATTTCAGTTAGTTGTCAAGGCCTCGTGTTTTTTTGTTTTTTTTTTCATATTAATATTCTATTAAATTTGTTCCATGGCAGTAATTGAAAATGATTTGTAATTGTTTTAACAGCATTGCACTGCTCAGCTAGGCTTTTTCTATTTGTAAACTGTTTTTAGTTGTGCATGGTGCTAAAAAATGGTCATTTACATGAGTTAAGTTAGTTTAGTTTTTGACAAAAAAAACCCCTGTTTCTTAGACCTCAAGAGATTTCTGCAAAGAAACGTGTGCCTTTCCTCCGAAAAGTGGTTCCCGTCAAGAAAAGGGTGCGTTTCAGGAGTTTCTTTAATGAATGATTGCTAATACTTACGCTTAGATATATCTAAGACCTAATTTTTCACTTTTAAAACGTTACTTTTTCAGATTTCAAGGGATCCTCGCTTCGACGACCTCTCGGGGGAATACAAGCCTGAAATTTTTAATCAGACGTACAAATTCATTAACGCCATCCGAGAAAAGGAATCAAAAGTCTGTGAAATTCTAAAATGCCTCACTGGTTCTTGTTTGTTTTCATTATATGCAGTATTTTTATGCCCACTGCTGTTTGTTTCAGATGGTAAGTAAGAAACTCAAGAAAGCCAAATCAGACTCTAAAAAGGAAGAACTGAAAGGCTTGCTTAAAAGAATGGTATGTTTCAAATATACTGACATTTAAACTTAAATCGTTTAAAGAAAGCTAAATAAAATATCACTGTGGTTGTGATAACCTTAATATTTCCGCTCATGATGTGCTTTATGTCGAATCTAACAGCAAAACCAGCAGAGGGCCCGAGAGAGGCAAGAGCAGGAAAGAGAAAAGGAACTTCAGTTCAAACGGAAACAGAGAGAGTTGGTTGGCCAGGGACACAAACCTTTCTTCCTAAAGAAATGTAAGTCTTTTTACCTTGTTTGCATATATTTGAAGTACATTTAGATGTTCTTTTAAAAACACGTAACTGTTATTTAGAAAATAACATCAAGTGAAATATAGTATTATGATCATTTTTAGTTTATAACATCTTTAAAACATTTTTTACAGCTGACAAGAAGAAGCTAGAGTTGGCTGAGAAGTACAGTGAACTGAAAAAGAGCGGGAAACTAGAGAACTTCTTGAGTAAGAAGAGGAAACGTAACGCCACCAAAGATCGCAGAAAGTTGCCCAATCAGCACAATAAACGCTAAATATGGACCAATCATGGGTCAGCTATGGCACCTTGAGTTGATTATTTCAGAAGAACATCTCCTGGAAAATACTTTCTGCTGGACTACGATGTTAAAAGCAGACTTAACCCTGCACGGTTATGGATTGTGTTTTGTTAGCAGGTTTGAGGTTGTCTTTTGTTGTTTGAATATGTTGCGAACATTTTCCTAAAATAAAATTTTAAAGGGTTAGCTCACCTTAGAATGAAAATTCTGTCATTAATTACTCACCCTTGTGTCATTCCAAACCCGTAAGACCTTCGTTAAATTTTATGGGTTTGGAACGACGCGAAGGTGAGTAATTAATGACAGAATTTGATTTTCAGGGTGAACCTTTGAAATGTCTTCTCCGACACCTCTATTATTTTACCACTAGATGGAGCAACTGATTCTTCAAAATAAAGAATCTCTGCCTAAACCTCAATTTTTTTGCCTCTGCTAATCTCAGTTCCAAACCAGCAGAAGTTAATATGCAGAAAATCAACTATCTGAACTGCCACCGTATGATGTTAATCCAATTTTTTGACCTCAAGGGCACTAGACGTAAACCCGTTTATACAGACATCCGTCAACAGGATGAGTCAGCTCGCATTTGTATCTTCCCTCTGAGAATCCAAATATATTTCTCTTTCGTCTAGATCATGACCCATTTAAACACAGCCTGTTTGGGCCGAGGTTGTTTGTGGTAAATCCACAGGGTTTCGAAGATGGGGCGTATCTTAAAAATTCCTGTGATTAAGATGCGAGCGGCAAACACCCTCCTTAAGAAATCACAATTTTCAACAGTGTCATGGTTTAAAGCCTAAGTTTTCAGCTTCTTCAGTGTTCTTCTGGATTAACCCAATTTGTAGCAAGAGTTTTCTAAAACCCTGCAATCCTGGAGCAAACACCCCTCGGTTCAAACCGTACGAGGGTAAAGACCTCACTTAATCATTTAATTTGCATCCTTGAGTAATGGATGGGACTATCGTGGCTATATATCTTCCTAACCTGCTGGACCATGTGCAACTAGAGTCCATCACGTCCCTTAAGGGGGTGGATTTAATGCAGTCGGCAAATTTCAAGAAGGCCTCGGTTTTAAAGCAGGGCATTCCAGCTAAGACTTTTGTGTCTGAATCCATCCTCGCTTGAATACAGAGCGGAGGATTAGTGGCCCTCCGTAACCTTTGGTTTTATGTCGGAGTCATTCCTCTGCAGTTAATTCCTTTCTTTGGGTCACCGGAGGCTTTTAGAAATCTTGTCTCCGGAATCTAAAGTACACAATCCCTTCCCTTTCATCCTGAATCTGTCTTGTTAAAGATGCAGTCGTATTTCCGGTATTAATGAGACTGAATCTGATGCTTTGGCTGAACAGAAGATTGTAGCATTTGTCATACGCTCTATGGCCATTGGGCCACCCAAAGGAGTGATTGCTGGAACACAAGCAGGGATCGGGGAATGCTAAACTGAGCACCATCATTCTTAATCCGCGAGTTATGTTATTGCTACTCCTTCATGCACAGGAAAGTAACCCAAGGCAACTCAAGACTCTTTTCAGACATTCCGCAATAGGCACAGAGGACAGATTTGCATTTTATTACCAACTTGTCACTTCGCTGATGTCTTCATATTTATGGATACGACAATAGAATGAGTGGGGTGGGATTGGGAAATGAAACAGGCCAGATTTACCTTGCCAAAGGGCATCAAAACAAAGAATCATTTGATAAAAGATTTTAGGACATGCTCCTTTTAATTTTAGATCAATTTTGTTGGTCCGGGAATAACATTCCTATTAAAGAAACTGTCCTAACAGTCCCTGATTAAACAGTCCAAATCTCATACTTCAACCTTGAATTTGGAATTGATAAGAGTGGTGCCTATACCTGATCTTTTTTTCCTATAGTTAATACTGTGTCTAACTGAATCAAAGTAATGTCCCAGGAACAATATCTAAATGTGTCCAAACCATAATCAATGGTCAGTGTTCAAATCGTTCTTTCTGTATGTAACTTAAGAGTGTTTCCAGTTGACTTGCTGCAAATTTAATATTTGTATTTTTGACTGGAAGCTTTTGCTTAAGCTTAATGCCAGTGCAATGCAATTAATAATAAAAGTGTGTAGGGTGACCATGCCTGTACACACCAGGATGAATATCGCACGTGAAAACCCATGTGATTTTCACTAACGATGAGCCGACGGTGCTTCGTGAAAAACAGAAATACCTTGGTACACAAGGTACAGCTACGCAACCTTTTATGCTTCTGACACTTGCTGGTCACACAGAAGAAGGAAGCCAGAAGACGCACTTGATAAAACGTGATTCACGTGCTTTTTGTTAATTGGCAAAAAACATTGATATTTTTTTTTTCATCTATTTAATTTGTTTGCTCAGCAAGACATGTACTGTAGCAGCTCCAGACACGCGAAAAAAGCAGCAATCTCATTGGTCAGCCAGTTTTTAGTGTGACGCGTCTAACCCAAAAAACGAGACTTGACGCATTGCGTTTTTACACTTCAGTGTGCACACTTATTGGTGCCCTTTGTTTAGTCACGAGGCGTTAAACATCAAGAGTTGACTAATGCTTCAAATGAACAAGTCAACCAGAAAAATCTTTAATCGAGGGCAGCCCTAGTCAATACCAATTTGTTTCTACTAATCACACGTTTATTAATAAGCCATTTAAATCATAATAATGTGCCTTTAATTGCTTACACAGCCTAATAAGCTCTCAAGTGTTAAGAGTTAACACTTAAGTGTTTAATTAATGACTTAAACTCAAAAAGGCCAAAGTTTCCCACTGGTAAGTAACATCTGTGCACACTCATCTCATAACCAGGATCACTCTGAGTAAACTTCAAGCAACTTTATAGACGATCATTTTAACACCTTAACAATCAAAAGAGAGCATCTTCTCGTTTTTTTTTTAAGTTCTCCCCTGAAAGATTTCGTAAGATAGAGTGGTTTGCCTTGCCAAGAGCCAACAATCCATTTCAGGGGTGGCCTGCTGGGAAATCTCCTGCTAAATGAGGAGGGAGCTGTGTGCCTTACAGACGCTGACTCCGCGACACCTCCGCCTCGTCCCCTGACACATTACGACACTCCTGTCCGTAATGACATTAGCCGACTGAGTGCTGAGAAGCAAACTGCCGCATGGATTGAATTACCGCACCGCACAGTTTCTCTCGCCCGTCAGATTATCCATCTGATGACCGTCGGAGGGAAAGTGGATTTTCGAGATGCTGCCCAAGTCTCACATGTCTGCTCTCCAAGGCTAAAGATTTGTTTATGACCATGGATATTTGGATTTTTACAAATGAGGTGGTGGGAGAGAATCAAGGACATGTTTAGGAATGCAACATGGTGCAGGATGGGATTGATGTTGTGTCAGGTTAGCGTTAACTGCATTGGTAATTAGGGATTTGAGCTTGGATGTGTGACAAAAGGAGACAAACTTTTAACACAGTTCCAAGCAAAGCCATATTGCTTGAATATAAAACGGTTATTTCAGGCTGAAACACTTGAAGGTTAAATCGCATTTGGTTTAATCAGTCCAACGCCATTTGCAGCAGACTTACAAAGGTCTGTATTTGCATAGCTTAGAGTGTGAAACACAGGACAAAAGAAATGAAATATTTAGGCTTTGCATTCAATATGGGCACAGAAAGGACATAAATATAAATAAATCCAATCTTTCCATATTCAGAAAGACCTCTGGTAGATTCATGAAACAGACTTTCCTGACATTTCTCCTTTGACTTCAGATTTCCAAAAGGGTAAAAGAACAACTAATTTATTTAAAGGTGAAGGTCTGTGCAATTTCAGCATCACTAGTGGCATAAAACAGACTTGCTAAAGAAAAATGTAGGTTGTGCTTGCACAGGATATCCTTGCCAATGTGATTCTTAGAATGTAGTGCATGGTTGCAATGTGATTCCAAGGGTATTTTTGATATGGGTTCTTCAGGGTTTCTGAACTGTCCTGTGTTGTTGCTAGGGTATTTGGGCTGTTTTAGGAGGTTGCTATGGTATTTTGGGTTGTTTATGAATTGTCTTGGGTTGTGGCTAGGGTATTTTGGGTCTTTTAGGTGGTTGCTATGGTACTTTGGGTTGTTTCGGAATTGTTCTGGGTTGCTGTTGAGGTATTCTGTACTGTTTCTAGAATGTTCTGGGTGTGTGCTAGGGTATTTTGTGTTGTTTCTAGGTTGTTTCTAGAATGTTCTGGGTGTGTGCTAGGGTATTTTGTGTTGTTTCTAGAATGTTCTGGTTGTGTGCTAGGGTATTTTGTGTTGTTTCTAGGTTGTTTCTAGAATGTTCTGGGTGTGTGCTAGGGTATTTTGTGTCGTTTCTAGGTTGTTTTTAGAATGTTCTGGGTGTACTGTGGTACTTTGGATTGTGTCTAAGTGGTTTCTAGAATGTTCTGGGTTGTTGCTAGTGTGTCGCTGAGGTGTTTTGTACTGTTCCTAAAATGTTCTAGGTTTCTAGGTGTTTTCTAGATTGTTCTGGGTTGTTTCTAGGGTGTCGCTTAGGTGTTTTGTAGAGTGTCTACAGTAAATTGTTCTGGGTGTTTGCTAGGATACTTCGGGTTGTTTCTAGGTGGTTTCTAGATTGTCCTGAGCTGTTGCTAGGGTGTCGTTGAGTTGTTTTGTACTGTTCCTAAAATGAGAGTGTGTGCTATCGGGTACTTTGTGTTGTTTCTGGTTGGTTCCTAAAATCTTCTGGGTGTGTGCTTGGGTACTTTGCATAGATTCTGGGTGTTTGCTTTGGGTTGGGACTACATGGTTTCTAGGATGTTCTGGGTTGTTGCTAGGGTGTCACTAAGGTGTTATGTACAGTTACTTAAATGTTCTGGGTTTTTGGGTTGTTTGTGGTTTCTCATATGTTCTGAGTTGTTTCAAGGTGATCGCTAATGTAATTTGGGGGGTTTCTAGGACATTGCTATGTTCTGAGTTCGTTATGAGTGGCTGCTTAAAGGCAGACCCTTGGGTATGAAAGCATTACACCAAAGCATTTTTAGCCATGCAGAAAATGCCAGGCGCTCTGCTGAAAATACCTAGCTGCGAGGGCTTGAGAGCACTTCTGGAGTATAGTATTTTATCAGCTGAGATGCTTTGGCTTCTATGACACAGAATATCCATGGAAGTGTAACTATTATCTAATTTCATTTATTTATGAATTTAAAAAAGTTCATGCAAAATATACAGTGGTTCTTGCTCTTTTGCCTGGTTTTTATTTTTTATTTTTATTTTTTTTGTCGTGCTTTATGTTTTCACCAGTTGCTGATATGCAAGTATGATGTGGCAGTTGGTTAGGTGTGGAATTTGTCCCAGGTTAGCTAACTAAAAAGAGACCGTGATGAGCAATGCATTTCACTCAATGGTGAACAATCTCTCTGCTCTGAGAAAAAATGTTCAACACTCTGCATGAAAAAAGACGCTCAGTGAGTGGTATGCTTCTGCCATTTAAAATAAAATGTGCCGCTCCCATTAAAAACACGGAGACAAAAAAATTAATTTGTGCAATTAAGATTGCAGTCTAAACAACAAAAACTAAAGTACATCAAAATAAATGAAAAAAAAAATAATAATAACAATCTGATCTACTCTGTAACACAAAAAGTTATAATTAACTATAATTATTAGCTATAATTTACATACATTAAACAAAAACAGTGTCTTGCCAGTGTTAATTTTTATTTCTATTTTGTGTTTATTTTGGATAGTCATCCTACAAATGACTAGTTGTCAGTGTCTCTGCACGGTAAATAATAACATAGAAAATGTTTTGTTCCCTAAGCGTTTTATATCACTGTTCGTTACAATGAAGAAAGAAATTGTGTGAAACAGATTTTTTTTAACCAAAGACGTGTTGCCTTGGTGTTCTTTGGCATTTGATGAAGATTATTTGTTCTGCTTCAATCTAACCACAGGGGAAGTCATAGCAGTGTCAGCATATTGTATGAATATTGCAATATGTAATAATTACATTTGACATAGATCCGTGATTCATTTTCTTTTTGTCGGCACTCTTACCGTTCAAAGTGTCTGATTCAATTCTCCTCTTATTTAGAATAAAATATAGCTCCTCTACTTCTTCAAACAGACATATTTACAGCAGAGCTGATTCAGTTACCTCAACTGTCCTTGGCCTTCAGGAAAAAACTAAAACGAAAAGAAAAGAGGTTCTGACTTTCTTTCAAACTATGGTATCAGTGTTTTTTAAAAACTGCTTCACATGCAGTTTTATCTATCTATCTATCTATCTATCTATCTATCTATCTATCTATCTATCTATCTATCTATCTATCTATCTATCTATCTATATTTTAACTAAACATCTTTCAGATTCTGTGAGGAGCATGTAAACTTATGAGCTGCATATAATGATGCAAGGTTCCACGAAGCTGTCCCATAATGCCTCAGTTTTCTCATCATATCAGTCAGTGGCTTGTCATGGTTTAATATGACAGATATGTGTACAAAACATCTTTTGCGCAAGGACAAAGGAGTTTGAAAGACTCCTCAAAAGAAGTACTTCTGACAATGTAAACAAGTCTGTGACAGTTTTGTTTTTTTTATCTTCTCTTAGGCAAAACGGAGTGACTGATTCATCTTTTACTCTCTGGTTGCCGAACAAATCAGTTTAAACTGGAACTATCACTAACATTGCATTTGTATCTCAACATTTATACTTATAGTGGAAAGAAATTCTTTATGTGGCTTTTGAACATATTCAAAAATATACATATTGAAAAGGGTGCAATTAATTTTTTTTTGTGTTTAACATTCAAAAGGTAGACCGCTTTGTGTCCTGACACTGATATATTCATTTCATGCCCCGCATAAAAACTGCCCCATATGGAGTTGTTAATAATGGGATGAATGTGTATAGAATATTAAGATACTTAATTATTTTCAAAATGAATTTTGAGAACGAACGAACAAAGCCAAAGACTGATTAACTGAACATATGCCTTCAAGTGTCTTCATTACACTTTAATCAAATGATAACTGATAATGGTGCAATAAATTGCCTTTCAACCCAGGAACAAAGCAACCACTGACAAGAGTGATAATATAGCAAAGAAAATATGGCAAAACGATGTTGAGTGGTATTATGGCATACTTAAATTAACCTGCAATCCATCTTAATTGAAGTCAGCCACATGTTCCGTCTAGAAAAACATTACTTGTGTAGCTTAATGTTAACTTCAAACAGACATTGCTTTTACCACCTTTTAAAAAAATGGTGGCAGTAAAAAATGCTTCATTATCATACCATCTGCCATGTTCATGAAGATACAAAAGCAGCCTTGAATATGACACTGCCCTCATGGAGCATGATTCATTGTTGACTTCTCTTAAAGTCTTTTCGAGTTTCTTTTTTGAGCATCAGAACAGCAATGGTATCACCTGAGGCTCATGTTGCCATAGGAACTCCCTCAGGTGTAAGGCAGCAATGACTACTGCAGCTCGTGTGTTGCGATGGTGATGTTACTCTTAGTTTAAACTTCTACAAGAAATATCTTTGGTTAATCAGCTCACAGTTTAAGATACCAGGCATTTTATGTAATTAGCTTTAAATTATTTGATGATTTCTGATCACTTTCCTGATGTGTATGTAGAGGTGTATTTACCAGCTATTTTTCAGAGATAGAAAAAAAGTTCAACCAGGTTGCCTGTAACATAAATATGTGTTCGTATATGTTTTGGCTCATTGTATAAATGTAAAAAAGAAGAAGAAAAAAGAAAATAAGATTCAAATAACGGAAAAAACAAGCGGCTGCAAAAAGACTATAATATGCAATCTGACTGAACATGAAAACTGGGACGTGATGCTGCACAAACCAAGAGCACCACAGCCAAACTTGTCAGCCAATCAGAACCCCTTTCTCTGCATGCTCCGACATGCTGAGGAGTGTAAACAAAAACACATAACCTAACTTCACCGTGTATTTTTACGATGTCTGTGATGGTTCTCCAGATGGTAGGTTTTCTTCCCAAATGATTTTCTTTATGTAACTGGCAGGATTAAATACTTCGATATTTTAACAAACTATGTACCAATATGATGTTTAATGTAGGGCACAGTTTCTTTCACAATTCTCCAAGTGATCAAGTCTCACAAAAATACGTACCGTTTTATGTACCTTACTGCATGTTTCACTGCAGAGAAATGTTCACTGAGTGACACAAACACTGATACAATATGTGAACCCTGGTACATATTTATTATGTTCATATAGGTACATATTGCTGTTTTTTTTTTGGCTACGTATTGCAACGGTTCAAAATTCAAATATTCGGGGTTTGTCACCGTTTTCAAATCTCCCAGCATGTTAATATTATTTTGAAGTCATAACATGATATTCTTTAAATAATTGGGAAAGAATTATGCTTTATTAATCGAAATTCTGTAAACTTGTGTGAAAAAGGAAGTTTTTGTGCCTCTATTGTTCATGTCTTTTGAAAACTGCAGTGATATGTACTTATTGGTACATATTTTGTGTCTCGCTAAAAAATGCACCCAGGTACATTTACACCTTGAACTATTAAACATTTTTCAGTTATGTACTATTCATTTCTAAAACCTGAGAAAATAAACAATCCCAGCTAATATGAAACTTTAAAGGAGTAAAGTTGTCGTGGTAAATTAAGTAGAGGCATCCTTGAGTAAACCAGCAGAGTGTCTGGATGACACATTTTATTTGGTCTTGTGTGGCGGTCTGGGCACTGGGGTGGCACAGTGGCCAGCTGAATGCATTATTAGACTAATTGAAGTGAAAACAAGAGGACTGAGACCCCCTGTAGGTTCAGTGGCGGGAACAAAACAACACAATTGTATAATTCAGAAATCCAAATGCAGTTTCGACAGATAATGATGTGTCCAATTAAATGCAGCTGAAGCTGTTCCAGTATATGACTGCAACCGCAATGTGTTGAAATGCCATGTTCTTCCAAATGCAGCTTAATTGCCACCCACTGGTTCTGTCAACAGGTGCCAGCGGCTCTGAATCATAGTGGGGGAAGTGTGTTAAAGCTTTTTAACCATCGCGGATTATGAGTGAATTCTCATCAGACACGTAGACAGACGAGTTTCCAACAAATGCTATCAGTTGTGATTAATCAAATTACGAAACATGTTTCTGTATGAAAATTGGTTTAAGGGGCGGGGCTAAAAATACGAGGGCTTGGTGATGTCTTTAAAAAGTAAAGTAATTTCAAGGCTATGTACCTTGTTGGCTAGGAGTAAACTTACATATGATATACAAGGTGATATATTTTGTCAGGAGTGCATTTTAAACATTTTAACGAGTCAATGTTCCTTTTATAAAGACAGCCATTTGCTTTGTTTCTAAATGAATCAGCGAATGAGCGTTTCAATTAATCACCAAGTAATCACTCATTAAGGGACCTGCAACTACCTCCTGGCGGTCTAAAACAGCCAAGGTACCAGCATAAAAACACACTAATCAACATATCTTTTAATTATTGTTGTTGGAAGAAAATCAACATCACACACTCCTTCAAAATCTATTTTAATGTACTTCCCTTATCCTGAACTCTACTGTCTTGAGATTTCTTATATCCACACAGAATCACACTAATATGTGCATACCCAAAGAGAATATTTTTTTCTTTTTTTTATGTTGTCCTCTATTTCTGATTTGACTTTCATGGCTCCCTCTGGATGCATTTATCAGCTGCGGGTTAGTAGTTAGCTGCGCTAGAGCCCCGCCGAAAGCTGCCCCGTGTCTTTACAGTCCATTTTTTCATTTTTACCCACATTAGGACTGACTGACACATAATCCCTCGGTGCAGCAGTGGCCTCCATTTTCTTGGCAAACAGCAGCGAGTTTAATACCACCCTCTGTCCAAAATAACAACTCACACAATTTTGCTTCTGTAATTGGGCTATTATCATCATGGCGTGAGAGCTGTATTCACAAGCAGCCCCACCAAGTCGTTACTTAAAAGGCTTTTCAGTGGTCAGCTATCCGTTGGTTATAAAACAATTTGCCAGTCGACTATTTGTTACATTTCGTTTTATACTTAAATGGTGAAGTGTTTTTGTTGTCACTTTTTTTTGTTGTTGTTTAGCTTAGTGGTTCTCAGCCTCAGCCAACTTACAAATGGGACCTCAAGATAAAAACCAAATTATTCAACATCAAACAAAACAAGACTTAAAACAAGCTAAATCAACAGAATATATATATAATTCTGGACCTAAATCCTTAACAACTGAATCATGATCAGCTTCACCCAAAAAGGAAAATTTTGTCATCCTTTACTCACCCTCAAGTAATTCCAAACCTGTATGAATTTCTTTGTTCTGCCGAACACAAAGGGACATATTTTGAAAAAAGTTTGTAACCAGAATGTTTTGGGTCACCATTGACTCCCATTCCCAGATAGCACACGTACTTCTGCAAGATCTCTTGATCTGGAAAGTATCTGCTGTCTACAAACGTCTGGCAGACGTCTTTCAGATGTCAATTTTACATACATTCTAAATCCATTCATTCTACATCCTGAACATCCTAAAGACATCTAACAGACGTCTATTTGACATCTAAAAGGAGACATCCTAAATAATAGGCAAACAACCTAAATAATAGGTCTTGCAGATGTAAATGCAGGCGTCAAATAAACATCTCCAAGTTGTACGTGTAATATCAGGGTAGTATTTTTTTTCTTACTATGGTGACCCAAAACAGCCTGGTTACAAACTTTTTTCAAAATATGTTCCTTTGTGTTCGGCAGAACAAAGTACTACTCGAAGGTGAGTAAATCATGAATTTTCATTTCTGAGTGAACTATTCCTATAAGTGCAGTTAAAGAAATTAAATATTTAACAGTTTCAAACAAATATTCACATCAAAGAAACTTTCCTCGACCAGTGGTCCTCAAAGTGTCCCTTGCACCCCCTAGAGCTCATGTGAGAGGCTTACCTAGTTGCCAGATCTCTAAAATGTACCACATTGGTGATACACATAAGAACCAATCAGGTTTATGTGAAATGTATGTCCTCTACATACTATTTCTCCTGAAATAGTGAAAATTTTACTGCTTTCAAAACGAGGAGTCATAAAAACTACTGTCTTGTGGCCGTCCTTTTAATTCTTTTCATTTAAAAATCAAATTCTATGCATCTATACTTCATTTTACTCATGCATACAATACTAGTAAACAAGCTTATTTAAGCTGGTGCAGTGTGCTAAAAAACCAGACTGCGTTGTGAGAGATTCAAAAAAGATTTCATGACATAAAGCTACCATGTGGCTACAGAAGACTTGAAATATAGCGCACAAGTCATTTGACCTACTTTTATGGTGCTTTTTGCAGCTTGAAAGAGTCCCATTCACTCATGCGAACAAAGGGACGTGAGAGATGTCATTTTTTTGAGCAGCTATCAAATGTATGTTAGATACAGAGCATGTTACAAATTAACCTGCAAGAAATAAACACCCATAAATTACTAACTGAAAGGTACTGCATTGACAAACTAGCCACTAACCATTTACTTTATGGCTGACAGGTAAGAAAAATGTGATTATATGTTTGTGTGTCTTTCTGGCACAGAAACAGCTACGGTGTCACTGAAGCAACGAGAAGCTGTCAGGTGTATTTACTGAGATGTCTTTGTGCTATATTTGTCGACTACGCTAATCTAACAGTAGCTATAGCAACATGCTAAAATTGTGGATCTGGGTGTATGTCATCTTAAAGCATTTCTTTTAATTCACCCAAGGCACGCAGTGTTTTTTTACTTATTGTTATTGAAATACTGCGTACAGCTTGATTTTTGGATTTAAATAGAAAGCCCTCAGAGATTGGGAGTGGGTTTACAATGACTAATAATTTCAGAATGGAAGACCAAACTTTGCTAAACTTGTATCTGATTATGACAACTTTATTTAAATGAGCTGCCTCCAATTCTAGATTTGCAGAAAAAAACAGACAGGCTGCCTTTTATCATCATGTTGAACCTATAAGAGTAGATAAGAGTTCAGAGCCTTAAGAACAGAATAATCATACTGAAAAACATGATTGGGATTTACGCTCCACTTGGGGGATGTTTATGCTTTTAGCAAACTGTTCTAATGTTGCTCAGAAAGAACAAAGAGTTCTAAACAGGTGCATTGCTAGGTGGCATAGCAACAGTAAAAAAGAGAGAGGGAAAAAAACATGTCAGATATCAACAAAAGCATTGTTTTAATAACAAAATATCATTCATTTGGTTCTCATAAAACATCCAAACAAAGAATATATGAAGCGTAATTCCATCAAATATAAATCATTCACATTATAATAACATAACAGAAAGGAGTTGTATGATTCGTTCCAAAACACAACTTTTCACCATAGTTATTAAATAACTGCAAAAATATGATGCACCACATTTATAACACCCACCAGGACGAAACGAAAATAGATTATATATTCGCAGCCGTCTGTGATTGTACAATCATCGGGTCACTTTCAAGTGTGATTTGCTTGGCATTCCACTTGTTAATTAATGATGTTCATAAATGACTACATTCCAGAATGAAAGACTTCGAATAGACCCCACATCCACAGCTGCCTCATGTCTTCATTTCACAAACAATTCATCTCATAAACAATTTTTTTTTTTACTGAAACTGGGTGCACACTCTTATGAATTTTGCCACTTTTTTGTCATTATGAGACTCTCAAAGTGAGAATGGTGCATGGACTTGTTTTATTAATTACATTTATTTGCCATTAACCTGTTACAGTAATTTAACGGTGTGGAAAGATTAATGTTTAAAGTATAAAAAATCCTTTTAAGTAGCCTAGTTTAGCTATTTCTTCAGGGAAATAAAAGAGAAATACTTAAGAAGATGATTAAGTGGTGCTTTAAAATGCCCGGTCAATGCAGATAAACATCTGGCCTATGTGCAGAACATTCTAATATGTATCCAGTCATTAACATCATCAAACAATCAGTTAAGAAACATTCTTAAAGTAGTAAATCATACAGTGTACACCCAGGTCATTTAAAGAATCCCCAAAGCAGTTCATGTTTCCTTCTCGCTTTTGTCATGTTTCCTCAAGTTCGGGTTCTTCTGGAAGTGTGGTGAGATCTTGTATGACTACCTGTGGAGTTGGCATAGTGACAGGCATTGGCATCACGACTGGCATTCCCCCTCGAGAGCTCTGTGGCACTGCGTCTCTCTGTAGTTCTGGAGCGAGAGCGGGTGTTGGCGCCTCCTGCAGGTGCCTCCGGTACTGCACGAAGCTGCACGTTTTCAGTACAATGGCGAGGACATTCTTACCCATGAGTATTCCAGACACTCGGATGTCCCTATAAAACACCATATTTCCTCCCCGTATAAAAATGGTAATAAAGTTAATGGCGACCAAACTGAGAATCGGATACAGCAACATCTTGTGCGGCACAATGTTCACACCTTGCATGCTAATTTCACTTAGCGACACACACGGCAGTATTAGAAGTAGTATGTAGCAGTAAAAAAAAGTAAGGCCCTCCACCCATAGAGGGAGCCCTTTTCTTTGAGGCTCCCACAGGCTGGCCTGAATGTCCAAGATGTCGAGAAGATCCACCACGACCCAAAACAGCCGGCTCCTCAACTCCTCCCTCTTCTTGAGCGGACGAACGTATTCCATGTGGTCGATGGCTGCCAGCGTAACGAAAAGTCCCGGCACAAACACGGAAAGAAGCACAGTCAGAGCCTTGCAGGTAAGAGCGTCCGCTCTGTCGCCTTCTGCCTTGTAGTTCTGGTAGACAAAGTATACCTTGATCTCCAGTACAAAGACGTAGAAGAACCAGAGGATCATGGCGTAGCCGCGTTTAGCAGTTCGTACTTCAGCACCGACCCATACCGCAATGTACCGCAGTACGATGAGGAAACATACGTCCCCTACCATCACCATGATGCAGACGCCCACTTTCCTTGGACCTTGATTTTGCTCCACCAGGTAGGCGTCCAGCAGCGCCATGCTACTCATGATAAGCACACACGAAAGGCAAACGTGTGGCTTGTTGGAAGGGGGCGGTGGGACCATGTTGGTTATGAGAGACTAAATAAAAAAGATGGGTGGCTGAATGTTCAATCAAACAGAGTTTTGTAGACCCATATGAGTTGCCTTAACTGTTCATCCCAAAGAAACGGCACCCCTGGAAACAGTAGTTAATCTAAATCTGCTTAATAGCAACAGCAACCTGTTCCTCGAACTGAGGCGTGATGGGCAGAAATAATGAGGAAGCAAGATCAAGAATGAGCCCCACTTGCTCTTTCTAAATTCAGCTAGAAGCAAACAGGCTAATGCACAGAATGTACTCCCAAGTCCCTCGAAGCAAACCTGTTTCCTCTGTCAGTCATTAGTCCTCGCGCCTTAACTCACTCCCACAGTTCTCCGAGTGAACGTAGGCAACCTATGCATACTGATCACAGCCGCTTCGGTTTTCATTAATCGTTAATTGCATCGTTCACAGCCAGAGTCTTAAATATTTCAGTTCTCCCGGTCTGTAGGCACAACCACCGGCTCTTATTTTCCAAAGAAGAGTCTCACGGCTTCAAAAGGCGAGAGGAGAAGGCGAAATAAGCCACATGCTCTCTGAAAGAGTGGGTCAGGAATGATCGGCTGTGATAAATTTCTCATTTTATGCCAGGAGTGAATTCGTTCCCAGCACTATCCCTCCGAGCGCCGCACGCGAGGCTACAGCTGACATGCTTCTCCTACGAGGTTCGTGATTCCAGATTGCTCTGAATAGTAAGTCTGCATGTGCTTTACCTATGCATGTTTTTTTCTCAGAAAAATTGCAGCAGAAGATGTCTTTGAAGCCCCAGAGTCTCAAATCCGATCCAATCCTCAGATCTCTTCCTCCCACAAAAATCGATGTGGGTTTTGAAAGGTAAAGTATTTCAAAGTAAGTTTATCTAGAAGAAAATGACCTCTTTTCCGAAGGATTAAAAGCACGGCACACCTCCACAGTTCTGTGCCTCGTGTGGATTCAAATCACTTTATTCTCATCTCCTCCCCAGTATTGACGCCAAAGAAGTCAATAAGTTTCCACTTGCCCTCACCTCGGAAATCTCTGCAGCAATAATCCCAATCTTCCCCCTTTCATCCTTTCAAACTCCAGAGAAACGTGCTGTGCGCAGCCTGTGGCTCCTCAACATAGTCTGGTTAGATTTCACCCTCCTCCTGCTGTTTTTCTCTTCTCTCCTCCCTCTCTATGCTCCCCTCCACTTATGCGCAGTCAGGCGTTGGGTGTCAAAGAGAGACGCTCAGCAACAGCTACAGATAAAGACCGCATGAAGCTTCCATTTGATCAGAGCTGGGCTGTCACAACTAGTCCAAGGGTCTACATACAATACCTCTCTTAGGGATTCCCTTTATCCTAACCTTCGGTTCCTCAGAAGTTCTGCTTCAAATCGCGAGCTTTGCAGTGGTCCAGGGGTCTTTGATCTGACATAGAAATCTCAGCTTTTTTTAATGTTGAAAACAGTTGCCCTACTTATTTAGTTTTTATGAAAACCATAATATATTTTTGTCAGGGTTCTTAAAGTTCAAAAGAACATGATTTTTAAAGAACATTAATTAAACATTTCTCTGTAACATTACAAATGTCCTTCCTGTCACATTTAATCAACTGAACATGTCCTTTTGCAGATACACTATGAAGTATTGTTTAAAGTACTGAATGAAAATTAGTAGTAAAATATTCATTTTAATTAATTCAAACATTAATATTAAAATACTATTCATATTAAAACAATGGTCACTTCAGTCAAAGCTCAAGTTCAACTAAATGTTTAATCGTCTCTCATCCAGTGAAATATATACCATACAATAAATGCTTTGCTGTGTGAGTATTCTAACATACTACATTTACCAAATATTTGCGTGAATGATTTACAGTCTATGTAGTTTATGAATACATTTGGAGTTATGGACAGTTTCTATAAAAGTCAACATAAAACATCTGTAATGTATATTTAAAATAGCAAATTGTAGCCAAAAATAAAAGTAGCTTTTAAGATTATGCAGTTTTTCAACTCTTGTTTAATATATGTGTATATGTATATGTGTGTGTGTGTGTGTGTGTGTGTGTGTGTGTGTGTGTGTTGTTGTGTGTGTCCTTACTCTGTAGGTTCTCCAAAGTAAAGAGGAAACCATTATGGGAATGGGAAAAAAAAAGGTACAAAGTTTGTTTGATTCCAGGGCTCGGGGGAAAGCTTTCATTTATGAACTGAAAAAAGGAAGAACAAAGATTTCTGATATACGCATGCAATGAAAAAAAAAAGTCTAACAAGATTTTCTTAGGCTATGGCAGAAGATCTACCACATTTAACCTTCACCGAAGCTAAATTACAGGTGTTTTACAGCAAATCTGGAAGCAAACTAAGCTTTTTATGGCTGTTATTCCATGTCTTTTAGCTTTGAGCTCATCTATATGCTAATGCAGTCTTAAATGTTGACAAAATCAACTATATGCATTTGAAATGAACATTCTTACTCAAACCACATGCTGTGTTTGACTGATTAAATCAGCGATTACTCATAAACCATCAAATCACCACAATGATCGACAATGAATTAAAAATGCATAGAGCCTTTGTTGTTAATTATAAAGCGTATTACTTATAAATGTCCTCCGAACTTTAGACAGTCATGAATATTTGACAAGAATCCAGACCATTAGTTCCATCAACGAGAGGCAAATCTCTCGCCTTTGTTAATTGAATGTGTTTGATCACTTTCCCTGCCCCCTTCAGAAAAGCACCAGACATCAATCTAAATGTGTCGCTGAGAGCTATTACAGTAGGCCAAATCGTCTGATAGATGGCAGTTTCTACCATCGATGTGTCAAAATGTGCATCCATCCACAAGCACCATGAGACAGAGACTCAGATGAGTACATGGCCATAAATGACCATTAATAAATGATTCAACAGAGTGAGACGAACTTTAGAAGAATCTGTTCAGAGTGGCATGCTAATGTATTGCACACTGCTGTTTTTATTTTGAAAAAAGTATAGTAGCACATGCACCATGCACAAATAGGAATTTTAAACATCTGTATATGCAAAATTGAGCATGTTGCATGTGGTAATAATTATGAAAATAGTTATATTGCAAATTTGTGTGCATTTCGTCTTTAAATGTTTTAATTTTGGTAGTTTATTGAGCTATTTTGGTAATATTTAAATTTTTGGTAGTTTTGCAATTAAAGAAACGTTTAAAAAGTGGTTGCTGTTATGTATGGGTCATTTATG
Source organism: Enteromius thamalakanensis (assembly GCA_032357475.1). Lineage (NCBI taxonomy): Eukaryota > Metazoa > Chordata > Actinopteri > Cypriniformes > Cyprinidae > Enteromius > Enteromius thamalakanensis. Next base: position 5,646,051 of record JAUCMT010000053.1, read on the forward strand.
AGAATGTGTGCATTGCATTGTGGGATACAGTACACAGTGTTGTTCTATACAGTACTGTAAAAAATTACCATGATTTTAACGGTAAAAACCTGTGAAAATGTGATATATATATTTTCAAAGGTTTTTACAGTTAAAATCACGGTCATTAACATTGTACGAGTTACATCCAACCCAGTCCCGCGGCAATTCATACATATTTTACAAGGTGGCTAATTCATACAATCAGCTTATGTTAAACTGTATTTAAGAGTTGCCAATTCGTATGCATTTGTATGAATTACCTACACCTAACCCTGCCCCTAAACTTACCTGTCACTGTGGTTTAGACAAATCGTACAAAAAATCGTAAATGTGAGGTCGTACAAATTTGTATGAATTAGCACGATTTTGTCAATTTGTACAAATAAGTATGAATTGGTCGTGAGACTGTGTTGGTTATATCAATTAATGAAATTACTGTATTGAACTTTAAATTTACCCTAAAACCTAAAATGTTGTTACCATTTATTTTTATTTATTTTTTACAGTCGAAATCCAGGAACCACAGCTGCAGTTTTTTTAACCGTAAATTTTACAGAATAGTTTTTTTTACAGTGTATTATATTATTTTGTAATTTAATGCTACCAAAAATATTACGCAATTATAATATACTTAAATAAATGTGCATATAAATGTTTACTGCACACTTTAGCAAATCTAGTAAGTCTTCCCAGTATTCTATTCCAAAATTTGCATGATTATCACACTACATACTGTACAAAAATATATAATACAAAAAGCGGTATGCGGCATTCCGAACACATCAAATGCACCAACTAGGGAATCAAATGGGCTGCGTCCAAACTTTTCATTCTGAAAGCACATTTGTCTCGTTTAATGAGCCACTTTAACACAAACTTGGCAAGAAGTGCAAAATTACCCTCTGCTTAACCTGAGCAATTACAAGTCCCAAACTTGCAGCAGAATATACTGCACCCCATATCCTCAGCGTAACGAAACGAAACATACCCTTTATGTCTCTTAATTAAATCTGCTAGTTGTAACTGCATGTGACACTGAGCATGTTCTATGTAGTGTAGAGGGGGGCATAATTTCATTACTGCAACATACCGGGAGATGCAAACTGGAAGCATCTGTAATCGTATTCGATCAGAGAAGCAATAAACTGTGAAAGCAATATAACAAGTCCTCGGACCTAAGCAACATGCATTAAACATGGGACCGGGATGCACTAAGATGAAATACAGAAGTTTTCTGCCTTCTGCTGATGTGTTAATGTAAGCCCTGTAAATCTTTCAGGGGAGTTTGCTTACAGCAAGTCGCTATTAAATAAATCTTTAAACTCGGAATGAGAGCGGTACTGCAGTAACGCACACATACAATTCCCGGGTCGTTCCTGCTGTGTAGTGCATGTTTCTATAATAGATAAAATATTAAACTCACAAATTTTAAAGACTGAAACCATGTTGATTAAGTGAACATGGAATGAATTTCAAATACCATGGAAGGAATTTCAAATATTTCAATTAAGTAATTTTGTTGAATCTTTTAACATAAAAACTGACAATCTATCCCATGTTAGTCTACGTGGCAATACGTTTAGGAAACAACATAATTTTGGAGGGAAAACAACTACCCAAAATATTAGACATGCATCTGTTAAATGATGTCATTGTTTTTGTGGTAGTTGCTTTGCCTTTGAAGAAAATAATTAAAATTTTCAGATTTTTGACACCTTTACGTAAGCCAAAGTTCAATAATAACAGTTCAAGAGTTTCTTTATGATGACAATTTAAGCGTATTTGGCGTGCTGTCCAGAGGGCAAGCCTGGAGGTCGGCGAATGCCGAGCCCTAGTTGTTTGAGCCCTAGCGGGGGCTGAGCTCGGCATCCGGCTTGAACTCCACTTCCCTCTTGGTAGGATGGAAGGAAGCAAGCTAATTTAAGGGGAAGGTTTATGGATTTGATCGGATGGGACAGAATTAGGTTGATTAGTAAATGCGGTTCCACCCGTGGCTAATCTCGCACATGCACTCCTTTGAAACTTGTTTATCAATATCACTTAATTTTTGCATACTCTAGCCTATTTTGGCCCAAATTTCAATTTTTCAAATCACGTTTGTTTTTTTGATATTGCACAAAAGGGTCAACAATTTGAATTTTAATTATTTAAAAACATGGCACAATTTGTGCATCTGTAATGCTTTCTGATGTTTGGATAGTCGTTTTCCCTCCAAAACTCATGCCACTTCCTCAGGTATTTTCTTTTTATTCCCCAGAATTCTTTAGGTGAACCAGCTAAGAAAACAATGCAGAAAGCATGTGCAAAAAAAAAAACAACGCAACCATTTTAGTGACGTTCTCTCAGAGTTCAAAAAGTACAGAAATGACCCGTCTATCGATGAAAGGAATGATTGTGTCTGCAAAAGATGATTGTTTTTTTCCCCCCTTTGTGTGCACAGAGGAAGCACTTATTTTCCTGAATTTGTTTCCTCTATCTGTGAGTAAGAGACATCGGGCTCCAAGTGTTCATTTTTAGCAGTGGCCTACTTCTCTGTCACCATGAAGAATTGTCCTCGGGCATAAGACCTGTTCCTCGTACCTCTCTCCTTCCGTCTTTCCCCTTCTCTCTCTCTCTCCCTCAACCCTTTTCTTCCTTCAAGTTTTCACCCAAATCCACAGAGCTATTCAGTAGAGGCTTGTTAAAGGAAAAGCTCATCCAAAAATCTGGAGTCCCTCATTATTTACCCACCCTCCAGACCTGTATGTTGATATTTTTTCTGCAGAGCAAAGGTATTATATTAAAGAATTGCTACTTTAAAACTTTTGTTGACGTGACAGTTGTCCAAACAAAATATCATATAATATCAGACTTGTACACAGTATTGTATTTCCATACTATATAGTATTATACTATATACTATAAAAACAGTATGTCAGACGAGCAGTATATCCAAACTCAAAAACAGAAGCCAAAAATACCCAGAAAACTGACTACTTCTGCTGGGATTCGAGAGCACATTTGATGGATAATTTACTATCTCATGAAGCCGAGAAAGACGCTTTATAAAAAGCACTGCAACTGACGCTAGAAAAAAAACATAGTGGATGTTGTACATCTGAATGTTTAAAGCAGCTTACCAATATTAATACCTTTTTAACAGTTGTGAAGTTTCAAGCCAAACATATAAGATTTACTTTTGCAACAGTTTTTACTCAAAATTTCTAGTATCATTTTTCAAATAATTTCTGAAGTGTACTGAAGGCTAACTAAAACTGTAATCTAATGTGATGTGTTCAAAATGCGTGAAAAAATACACAATTACTGGCCATTTCTGTCATTTCTAATCAGGCAGCAAACAGAATACCAATATAAGAAAGTTAAAGACAGATACTTACACAAGTTAAGAATTATGTGCATTTGAGATGGAGTATCATAACCCTATATGCACACATTTCTGCATTATTTAACATAACTTGATAGTGTGTGTGTAGTGTGTGTGTGTGTGAGCTGAGTGGGAGTTCGAGGTCTCTGGTTCCTGCCTGGGTAACTGCAGACGGAGATTGCAGACTATGTCGCCCTCAGGCAAATCGACTTTCATTTCAAATGGTTCACCCACAGTGGAAGCTTACTGTACAGTACCTCTCTCTCCAATAATAACTCGTCAACACATTCTTCTGGATTTATGGCTAGCAACTGCAAGTTAACATATTGGTTCATCTCATAAATTCCCAGCATGTTTATGGACATTGCAGGTCCATATGTGAATAGGTCCATTTACTGATGAGCATCGAAAGGAACACTGAATATCTGATTAGAATAGTTGTTTGCATGGAGGTAATCTGTTGGTCTATGTGCATACATCTTTAGCCATTTTTTCCCCGTGACGTGTTTTCCCCTCCATATGAATAATTTCGCCATTGCAGCATTTTTAAAACATCAAATCAACTATTTAAGTCATGTTTACGTTCGTAAATAATCTACACAGAACAGAAGCGAAATCCCAAAGTGTAGCTATAAATATGATTTAAGGAAACGAATAGATAAGTAATTCCAGTTGAGTATGTTAGCATGAGGATCAGACATATGCAGCACCCATTGCAAAAATTAACCATAGTTTTAATACAAATAAAAACAAACATGGTAACCACAAATAAACCAAGGTTTTGCTACACTAACCATAATTTGTTCCAACCTGATGAAACGTAGACCTGTGAGGACTTTAGTTTTTACAAAACACAAAGTACATACCAAAAATTAGGCTACATATGATTGCAGTTTCCAACAGAAATGAACGTTAGAACCAGTAAAACAAATGTTTTCGTACACAGTTATGAATACAGCTTTATATGTTTCGCTTTCTGCTCGTAATAAACTTGTTCCCAGATAGCACACCTACATCTGGAAAAAATCTGCTGTCTACAAACATCTGGCAGACATCTTTCAGATGTCAGTTTTACATGCATTCTAAATCATAAACATCTTAAAGACATCTTATAGACGTCTTTTTGACATCTAAAAGGAAATGTCCCATTGATGTATTGCAGATGAGCATACAACCTAAATAATGCATCTTGCAGTAGAAGTAGCAGCCGGCATATATGAATCTCTTCCAAAAACATGACTAATGGTGAAAGGCCTCAAAGCCACTTAATAGACATCTTAAGTCAGAACTTTGGCGACACCCACAAAACCAACATCACATTAAACATACTATCAAATACGTCATTGGATGTACAGTACTGTGCAAAAATCTTAGGCCACTAGTATTTTCACCAACAAAAAAATGGTTTTAAGTCGATTATTTCTATCTTTTGCGGTAGCGCGTCAGTTGGAAATATCAGTTTACAAGATGCTTCAAAAAAACCTACCTGCAAAGCTACAGTACTGTTCAGAGTAAAAATGCTGTAAAATGAAGATGCTTGAAAATTATGCCATGAATAGATTTATCAAATAACTTAAGCAATTAAATTAATCAAATCAAAATTTGGTATTACAGCTTTTGGTAAAACAGCTTCTCTTCCGAGGTACACTTGCCCATAGTTTTTCAGGTAGCTTTCCAGGAAGGTTCATCTTGGAGACGTTGCCACAGTTCTTCTTGTCTCAATCTGTTTTGTTACTTCCTGTCATTCCAGACAGACTGGATGAAGATCAGATCTCTGTGTGGAGCACTGGCTGACTCCTTGTGCAGACAATAATCTCACTGCATTATTACAATTAATGACAAAAATTATGTTTAAAATGTAAACTGATATTTCGCAAAGGCAAAAGATACAAATTACGAATATTATGAGCTGGTTCTTTTTATTGAATCCATAACATACAGCAAAATCTGTGAAGTCTGAGTTGCAAATGAATGACTCAGCCAGTTCAATAGGTAACACTTTATTTCAATAATCCAGATGTTCGACTAACAGTAAGTAACTTTGCCCCTAGGCTACAGGTTGCTCTAGCCTATGTATATTCCTATATCATTCGTCTCTGTTAATATCGTTGTTCAAATGTGGCGTGAGTGACGTGTGTCTGACGTTCATATACTGAAGGCGGATTTGCCACACCCAATCAGCGTCCACTTATTTAAATGTTTATTTTAATCCAATGGATATTAAGTTTCTTCTTTCTAGGGGCCCCTAGGCTGAAGCCATATAAAGCCTGTGCATTGATCCGGCCGTGTCCACAGCATACTACATACTAACTATGAGAAACTTTGCTAGTATATGTCAACTTATTCTACTAACCCTAAACCTACCCTTACAGTCTACTCTGAGAGTTAGTAGACATGTACAGGGTGGGCCATTTATATGGATACTCCTTAATAACCATGGTCACCACCCATTTTAAAAAGTTTCCCCCCTCACATATACTAATGTGCCACAAACAGGAAGTTAATATCACCAACCATTCCCATTTTATTGAGGTGTATCCATATAAATGGCCCACCCTGTAGTTGTACCAACTATAGTTAGTAAAATATCTAAATGGACTATCGAAATAAAGTGTAACCCAACCATGTAATGCATGTGCAAACAAATGATTCTAACGAGTCGGTTCTTTTTAGTGAATTTAACACTTGCAATGCAACCAGCGTAGTCTGTTTCACAAATGATTAGTCTAATGAGCTGCTTCTTTTTAGCGAATCAAAAACACATGCACATCAACCAGTGTAGATGTTTCCCAAATGAGATGAATAACTGTCCTCTTACTGGTTGTGCATTTGACAACATATAGTTGAGGATAAAGATATTTGTGTTTAATGTTAAAGCAAGCAAATTATTGGATAAAGTCAGTGCACAAATCTGCCTGCATGGCTCGCTATTAATATAACTAGTCATTTATGATTTGCTAATATGGCCATGTTAAAATGTGAAGGTTTTGCATTAATAAATGTTAAATTTAAAAGTAATTAAACTTTTAAAAAAGCACTTCAAGATTCGAGCGCTTTTATCCCAATCGAACTCAAAAAACGCAGTGTAAATGACACCTCAAATTTGTACCATAAGCGTAGACAACCACAGCACAATGTCAGCATAAATAGCATCCGAGTCTATGATTATTGCATTGCAATTAAATGTAAAGCAATCACGTGGATGTTGAGAACCATCACATCACAGGCAGTTTATTTTTAACGAGCCTACTTGATTAATCGCGGTAGATTCTAGAAGTCTCTAGGAAGGCTGCCTCTGACCCACAAAAATAATTCCAGCCCCCCTCTTTTCCCAAGTTTTATGGTGCTCGTATTAAAAAGTCATGAGAAGACTTGCTAAAAATGCATTCGGCCGCATCAAATTAGCCCAATTAATGCTGGAAGTTCAGAAGCATGCATGTGTTTCAGCATGCATCACTGCGTTCCGTATTGCTTGTGTTCTCTCTTCCTCTAGACCCTGATCCTAGCCCACCGTAAACACTGCTGGGATTCAGCAGCAGTTGAAAAAGACGTGTAGTGCACCTATACTGTATGTTTTTCGACACATAAGCTATAGTTAAAAATGCATGAATGCGTAATTCGATATCAAAACAAGTGGCGCTAAATTTTTAAATATAAAACTGTATAAACCCTTGTGGGAAAAAAGGACAAGCCTAGTTTTAAAAGAGTAATTAGGTACTAGAATATACTTTAGGAACATGTTTTCAGGCATTTAATTGCAGGTTAATAGCAGTGTTAATTTGGCATTACATCACTTTCTCACCAGGGGATCCTTTGCAGTGAATGGGTGCCATCACAATGAGAGTTCAAACTGCTGATGAAAACACCACAGTAATCCATAAGTAATCCACACGACTCCAGTCCAATTAACATCTTGCAAATCCATAATATTGATTTCTCTGGAGAAAAGTCATCTTCTCTAAATCAGGACAGAAAAATGCATGGGATACAGTAAAATATGCACAATTTAGCACGAGCATGAACGTAATAAGCCTTTAGGGGAAAGTGTGCATATGCATTGTTATATTTTTTAAAAAGGAGGAGAACTGTTGAGTAAATTGTTATTTTTGTTTTCTTTGCGCAAACAAAAAGTATTCTGCTAGCGTCGCAAACCTGGAGTTGATCCACTGATGTCACGTGAATTGTTTTACCAATATGTACGTTTCTGGACATGGATCATTTCAGTTGTGTTGCTGTCTATGGAGGGTCAGATACTGTAGCTCTCCGATTTCAACAGAAATATATTAATACACGCTCCATCAGGAGATGGACCCCTAAAAAGGAGGACATCCTGAGAGAGATGTGCTTCTGAGCACACATGGCGAGGACATAGAAGGGGCGGCACACTGCTTAATGAAATATCTTAATTTCTGTGTAGACGTGTTCGTTCCTGCTAAGACAGTATGGACGTCAAAGCTGTCCTCAACATGAAGAAGCAAGCCTTTAGGAACAAGGACAAGAAGGCGATGGGAAGGTGTGAAAACCATCACAGGCCAACACCAAGAACAGCACAGCAGAGGAGACCGTGGAGAAGGTGAACAAACTCAACAACTTCAATCGGTTTGATCAGTTTGATCAAGGCCCCTCTCTTCCTTCCCCTCCCCTCCTCAAACTACCCCACGCTCCACCTGGCACCCCCCTCCTTCCAGCCCACCCCCAACACAACCATGGCATCCCCCTCCTCTACTCCCTCCTCTCCCCAACCCCCCTCAGTGTCACAGCAAATCAGGTAAGAGGACAACCGAGGAAGCTTCACCCCAGCAAGGCAGCAGGCCCAGATAAGGTGTCTATGACTGGGGAGAGTTTCTGCTCTCTGGAAGACATCCTGTAGCGTTTCGGTCCCCAAAAAGTACCGGCCCAGCGAGCTTTATGAGGACTCTGGAGCGGCTCTTCCTCAATTTCCTCAGGCCCCAAGTACAACATGGCCAGGACTTCCTACAGTTTGCCTACCAGGCATATGTCGGAGATGCTATCTTGTGTTTTCTACACCGAGCCCACTCACACCTGGACAAGGGAAAAGGCACGGTCTGAATCCTGTTTCTGGACTTTTCCAGTGCATTTAATACGAGCCGTCCCTGTCTGCTCCAGGAAAAACTTTCCAGGATGCAAGTGGACCCCTGCCTGGTTGCCTGGAATACAAACTACCTCGCCGCAGTACGTCAGGCTGAAGAACATCCCATCCACAGTGGTCAGTAGCACAGGAACTGTGCACTCTCCTCTCCACTTCAACCTGTACACCTAAGACTTCTGCTATAACTCTGAATCATGTCACGTTTAGAGGTTTGTGGATGATACGGCCATCATGGGGTGTATCTGAGATGACCAAGAAGAGGAATACAGGAGTCTGGTGAAGAATTTTGTTGTCTGGTGCCACACAAACCATTTGAAGCTTAACACCTCAAAGACCAAGGAACTGGTTATAGACTTTGGGAGGTCCAGACCACAGTCTGGTAAAAAAAAATCCAAAGGAGCTTCCTGCAGATGTTGAAGAACTGTAGCCTCCTCAGGAAGTACAACCTGCCCTTTTTTACAGGTGCTGTGCGTTGTGTTTCCAGTCCAGTTTATTGCCCACCCACAGCCCGAGGTACTTGTAGGTGTTGACCACCTCCACCTCCTCTTCCTTTATTTTATTTTATTTATTATCCCTCTCTCTGCTCGTGGACTTTACATTTTGGGGTGAAAGAAATTATCCAGTTTTGACTACAGAGAACTTTAAAGCAAAGTATTGCATCAGAAACGAGTGATGGAAACATCAGATACTGAAGAAAAAAATCCCTTGATTTGAAAAGAGAAATGTTTTACACTCACTTCAGGTGGTTTTTGACATGTGCCAAAAAGGTTAAATGAAAATAATTCCTCTTACCTGATTTGCTGTGACACTGAGGGGGGTTGGGGAGAGGAGGGAGTAGAGAAGGGGGGTGCCATGGTTGTGTTGGGGGTGGGCTGGAAGAAGGGGGGTGCCAGGTGGAGCGTGGGGTAGTTTGAGGAGGGGAGGGGAAGGAAGAGAGGGGCCTTGATCAA
>JAUCMT010000053.1:5659098-5681985 GCA_032357475.1 Enteromius thamalakanensis
ATTCTGGCTTTATACCTCGCAATTCTGACTTTATACCTCGCTATTCTGACTTTATACCTCGCTATTCTGACTTTATAACTCGCTATTCTGACTTTATAACTCGCTATTCTGGCTTTATATCATGCAATTCTGGCTTTATACCTCGCAATTCTGACTTTATACCTCGCTATTCTGACTTTATACCTCGCTATTCTGACTTTATACCTCGCTATTCTGGCTTTATAACTCGGTATTCTGGCTTTATATCATGCAATTCTGGCTTTATACCTTGCAATTCTTACTTTATAACTCGCAATTCTGACTTTATAACTTGCAATTCTGACGTTATAACTCGCTATTCTGACTTTATAACTCGCTATTCTGACGTTATAACTCGCTATTCTGACTTTATAACTCGCTATTCTGACTTTTTTAACTCGCTATTCTGACTTTATAACTCGCAATTCTAAATTCTAACGTAAAATAAGTTAAAAATTGTGAGTTTGTATCATGCAAATCTCTTTAAATATTAAAAATATATATTTATTTGTATTTTCATATTGTCTGTATTGTCCTTGAGTGTCTTGAAAAGGAAACAGTTGGTTGTTTCATGGTTTGCGTCAGTCCGGTCTCTTCTCGTCTAACTGGATGGTTCATTGTAAAAAAAAAAAAAACTCCTGCAGTAGACGAATCTTAAAGTTCAAATCGATGAACGCATAGTACCAAAAATGTTTTAACTTCAGGTTAATGCTGTGTGATATTTGTGGCCAAATATTTTGTGCTATAATAATCTTGTTTTTGTCCAATTCCCAGTGCTGCCAAAAACAATATCAAGAGAAACAGCTATTGGGCATGCATAATATTTCTGACAACACAGAAATGGTTTTGTTTTCCCTCCGATGGAACATGGCAGACTTAAAGTCAGTCACAGAAATGTCACATGGCACAGAGAAACCTCAAGCACAGGTCAAGTAATTTCATGGTGCACATTTTCACAGCATATCAAAAATTTATGCACGAACAATATATATTGGCAATATGCACCCTGCAGAGGATACCAATGACTTCGCATCTCCAGAGTCATACGTGTGCTTACATTTCCAAGCATGCTGCCGTATAAAGGTTGTTTATTAATATCAGCCTAACAGACATTCTAAATTTCCCCTTGGGGGTCAATAAAGTGCCTCTATAAACAAATCCAGTCTCAATGGGTTAGCCAAATTCAAAAGCATTTGTATAAAATGACCGATATGCGCATGCATGGCCGCACCTCGATTGGATTTTATATTAATATTCCAAAGCCGCTACAAACCATTAGTCTCGCAAAAAATATATGCAGGTCACATTTTTACCCAAAATCCAAAGCAGAGAAACTTTTTTTTTTTAATAAGATATTTCTTGCATAATAAAATACGGTATTTTTTCCATTGTGACAGTTAAGGGCATCTTCTCCATAAATTCTCATAAGAGTAGCGTGACTGAGATTTATTTATTTATTTTCAAAAGTATTTATGTACTGATGTATTTATAATAAATTCATATTTATATAGCATTAAGGTGGAAATGTACACTAAATACTTACTACTAATAAACCTAAAAGGGCTTAGATTTCTTTAAATAAACATAATTTTAACAAATAATTAACAAAATAGACACAGGTTTTGTAAAATGTAATGTATAGGATAAAATGATAAAAATAATAAGATTTGATAAGATCTAAATAATTAAACAAAAAAATTAAACAACTTTTACAAATGTTATAAATGTTAAATAAAAATGTTGTATATTATTGTATTGTAAATATTGTACTAATTTCATACAAGAAACTAAAAATTGCTTATTTTATACAATGTTTTATACATATATTGTGTACATTATTAATTATTATTAATAAAGTGTGCAAATAACAAATTTTATCGTATGCAATAAAAAAATTAATAAAAAACAGGAAACTGAATGCACAAACCACAACTTTATTTTAAGTTGTCCTTGTTACAGTGATAATTAATTGCATGTAATTACTATATGGTTAAGGTACATGTAACCTACGTAACAAGGACACCATATAATAAAGTGTCACCACACAACCTCAAATAACATCATTTTCATGTTCATCCAGTAAATTAAGACAAATATGATTGAGACACTTAAATCTAGATCTTTTTCGACCTTTCTTTCACCTCTGATGCTCCCTGATATAGTTCGAGTCCACGTCATCATTAAGCACAATTCCTCAACCACCCAATTTTAATTTCTAATGCACTCTCACCGACATTATGCGATGCAAATTGAATTAAATCCTGTCTTCCCATGCATCTTGTTCTGGCCTTCAGGGCAATTGATTCAGTTTTCTAATTCGAGGAAGTGGGAGGTGTTGCTTGGCTTCCACGAAACCTATTGGTTCTACTTTTGCTATTGACAAGCCATAGATGCATATCCTCGGGACCGCACCATTGTAATGCATTTCGACAAGATCCACATCCCATCCAATTAACAACATTAGCAGCGACTGAATTACACTCACACGTGTAAACGTCTTCATATCACTTCACCAGGGTGCAGGATACCATGAATATGCAACATCCGCAGCGCATCCAAGACTGGAAGCACGATACTCGGAGAGGTCGTGCACGCAAATTTGAATAATTCATAAACGTGCATTGCTGCGCAAAAACAGGCCTTTTGTTCCAATCGAAAACTTCCAAAGTGCAAATATCAAAACCTTTACACCCGATACGTGATACAACGCTTGACCCTAAGATCAAGAGACTATCAGAGATCAACTGACTGGAGGGGAAAAAAAAGCCCACAAAGGCCTTAACTTTGTTCTGGAATGCATTAATAAGTGTAAGCCGCGTGGCTAAGTGAAATATCCACATGATGGTTTGGATAAAGAGGTAATTTAGAAGCAGTAGATCAATCAATTTTTATGCAGGCAGCTGAATTCCCACCAGGTTTCCATACGCTCTGGGTGATAAAAGAAAATGCTTCTGTTGCAGGAAGCTATGCGGAGTTCAATGATATTAAAGCATGCATAAAAGTACAGAATTAAAGTCATTAGCAATGGAAATCAGTCACTTACAGTAGAATCGCTTTATTGCAATTCAAAACATCCATTCAGTATGGAAGAAAAACGATATTGCACATATTATCAGGGATGGGGGGCAATGCATACAAAAAATAAAAACAAAATACCGCCCTAAAAGTTCACTTTAAGGATTTATATGAATGTATTTACAGCGTCATGAAGGTTTATTCACATTTGTTTGGGCTGTTGTGGAAGTTGAGACAACATCCGATTTCTTCTCTTGGGTTGTGGGCTTAGATGAAGGACCAGCATCTGTAGACGGAAGAGTAAAAGATACTGTGTATTTTAGTGCTGTCAAAAGTTTTTGCATAATGCGAATGTTTGTTGTTTTTTTTTTACATAATATGTGACCCTGGACCACAAAACCAGTCAATTTTTCGAAAGTGGGATTTAAAAATAATTTGAAAGCTGAATAAATAATTGTTTTATTTTATGTTATGATATGAAAAAATTTGGCTGAGATACAAAAATGTTAAAATCTGGAATATAAAAGTGCAAAAAAAAAAAAAATTGGCTAAATTCAGAGAAAATCATCTTTAAAATGGTCCAAATTAAGTTCTTAGCAATGCATATCACTAATCAAAAATTAGGTTTTAATATATTTACGGTAGGACATTTATAAATATCTTTATGGAACATGATCTTTACTTAATCTAATAATTTTGACCTACATAAAGTATACTTGGATATTGCTACAAACATACACATATACACACACATACATACACATATAATATACACACACACACACAAACACACAAACATATATAAATAAAATACAAACACATGCATGTATATACAAAATATATATATTGTGCTTTTTATATGTACACATTCATTACATTCAACAACAAAACTCTCAATCGCTTAGGAGTCTTGCTTGTCTAAGTAGCAAAAGGCAGATATTTAAGGTTAAGCTAAAAGAAATTCAGTAAACACCGTATTTATGATGTATATTATGTACAGGCAAGATTAATCCCAGAATATGAACACAATGTGCAAAATGTAACATGAAATGGTTTCTCATAGAAAACTATAAAAGAAAAATAGCGAACCATTAAGCGCTGCATTGAGTTTTGTAAACTCTGCATTATTAATATGATGATTGCTGAATTTCATCTTTTAATATTTCTATTTTAAATAGTTTTTAGGGCCTTAATGTTTTTACAGCGTGTTGTTACACTATTTAATGATTGAAATATTACTGCTGGTGCTTAATATGGATTGCAAAGGGCCAAAACGTGGATTTTTTCACATACGTTTGTTTTATTCTTTTGAGAGAGAGAATATATATTTGCAGCTGCGAAACAGATAGAAAATTGACATGCTTGTGCTGCTATACATTTTTGCCCACCAACGTAACCAAAAGATTTAAATTGGTGGTTTTCTGTTAACTACTATTCTGTTATTAGATATTATCATATCACTAGCAGGTTAGCTGTTAGCTTAGCTTTCACTGCTAAAATAAAAGGACGGCTTGGAAACTGCAAGGACCTCTATTGTAGTGACGGTCACGCGTCACAAAAAGCTCTGGTGATTGGCTAAAGAAAATGAAGAATCCATGAAGAAAAGTTGGTTACATATGGATACAGAGTTTATACAGTCACTGCAATACCGGCACCCTTGGTAAATATGATTTAATCTGCATAGTTAATCATTTTGATCTTTTATTAAAAGAAAAAAATTTATATATAAATAAATTATGCATCACTAAAATCTAATATTTTATCCAATAAGAATTTAAAATGGGAGGAAATATCATTATGAAATGTTTTTTTCATAACAGACATAATTATTGGCACCCCTAGCACTCCAGAGTGATTATGAACATGAAGTTATCCAGCCATGGCTTCCTGTTTCACAGAAATATAAAATTCCCTTAATTCATCACAATAAGAAAAAAACAACTAATATATTTCTGATGTGCAGCAAGAGATAACTGAGCTTCACAAATGAGTGAAATGGCTTTAAGAAAAGAGCTACAGCTGTGAAAAATCCATTTCCACCATCAGGGAAATAATTAAGAATTTCCAATCAACTTAATATGTTATGAAACTCCCTGAAAGAGGACATGCGTCTATAGTGTCTTAATGCACGGCGAGAAAAAGTGTTTGAGTAACCAAGGACTTTCTAAAGATCACAGCTGGAGAATTGCAGAAAATAGTTTTCGGGGTCAGAAAACCTAAAAAAAAAAAAAAAAAAAAAAAAAAAAAAAAAAAACAACAACATACAAACTCCAGAATATTCAATTATCAAACACGACTTTCAACTGGGACTGGCTTCTATTGTCATAAAATACTCAAAAAGAGCACTCAAGACGGGTTTGGTGAACAAAGGGAACGAAAGTACTCCATGTGTAAAATGAAATATACTGCTGTATTTTTTAAGTTGTGGGCCTATATTTCTGCTGTAAATCTAATTTAGACACATGGCTTTATAAATCATATCACATACCAACAGATATAATAAAATCAAGTGACTGACTATGTTAGAAATCTTATAATGGGCCATGTTAGGATCTTCCAACCATACAATAATCCAAACACAAATCTCAGAAACAACACTAAAATGGGTCACTGAGCAGAAAACCAAGCTACTGCTGGCCATTCCAGTCACCCTGTAGAAAATGAGTGAGGTGAACTGAAGAGAAGGAGCTGGGAATCTTAAGGGTCTTAAGTGATTCTGGATGACGGAATGGTCTCTGATCTCATTATAAGAGAAAACAGAGCGGTTAAAAAAAAAAGTATTGAATAAAAGGGTGCCGTTTATTGTGGCTAGTGTGTATAGGAGAAAAATATTTATTTCATAATGATATTTTCCCACATTTTAAATTCCTATCTCATGAAAGGTTAGATTTTTGTTATTTTTTAATAAAAGATCAAAAGGATTAACAATGCAGATTAATTTTCACAGCCTTCTTTAAATCACGTTCACCAAGGGTGCCAATATTTTTGACCATATGACTGTACTTCCATCAGTTGTGACCAATATGCTAATATATACCTTTTTCCAGGTAGGTCGGACTTTTTTTCAGTAAAATCAAAGGACAAAAACTGTTCACAGAAAAAAATCTTCACCTTGCGAGGTCTGGTTTTCTAGTTGGGCCTCAGGTTGATCCACCCAGAGTTTATGTTTTGGGTTGTTTGGGAACTGTTTGGTCAGTCCACAACTTAAACATCTCACAATAGTCTTACGCCGTCGCATTGGTCCTCCTTAAATATAAAGATTTAATTTACGTTACATTGTTAATTTTAGACATAGATAGATAGCAAAATGACTAAATAACTTACTTTTTTGCCGCACAGTTGATGTGACTCCTGGTATTAGTAAAGTGCAGCATTTTTTGCAAATGGTTCTCTTTACTGACGGATCTCTGTAAAGAAATGAAGCTCATTCACTGATGTTTGTTTACTTAAGATCCACATTAGAAAGGAAACAATACCCACTGCCTGAGGACCAGTCGTTTGGAGATGGTCTTCTGAGTGAGGCAGTAAAATCGTGCCAGTTCAGTATTCTCTGGATTTTGAGCCAAAACGCAGTGAGCAGCCTGGAATCCATCATTAGAAAACATCACGAGAAGGTTTGGATATACTGAAATAAACAGATCTGGCACACAAACCTACTAACCTGATAGAGGAAGTTCATTCGTTGATATGCTTCTTTATCTTTTATATTCCCGGCCATGTGTCTTGAGAGACGTTTGTCTGTCGTTGAAACTCCAAAGTGTAAACTTCTACAGCATTACTGCATAACAGCATGCTAGTTATATTCCTTCTGCTTCTCAACAGCCGCTAAATCACTAGATTTGCTGTATATCGCCATCGCGTGCAACAGCGGTGTACTGACTTCTTCACAGATAGATTGTAAGACATAGCCATACTGCGCCTCATAGCGGCATGAATATGAATACGCTTCAGTTACGTTGTGGAGTTTGCAGCACATGCATGATTAGTCATTTATTTTAGAAATGACAGCATACCATGTACATAAAAAAATTATACTTTTAAAATATAGTCTATGTTTATGTAGGTGCGTGCGTTGCGTGCGCGCCTGCGCGTGTGTGTGTAAAATGTACAATATTGATATGCATGTGTTGCTAGAAGAACACTTAATATTCAGTAGACAAAATCAAGTGGTTGCTTGAAACCTAAATTCATCCATTTTCAGACAGCCCTTTTTAATTATTTATATAAAGGTTTTCAAGCATTTTGTGTGGGGAAAATATTAAGTGGATAATGCTTCTGGAATTTGTTGTTTTTTAAAAGAGTCTAAAAATAAAAGATATTTAAAAAAAAAAAAAAGTCTGTTGTCTTAGAATGTGTAAAGTTCGGTAAACTTTAAAATAAATATATTTTGATATCGTCCTGTAAAAACTGTCACTTTAAAGACAAAACTTTAATTATTATTATTCCTTTTTATTCATTTCAAGTTTTAAAATTAATTTAATATAACCTAAAAGTATTAAAATCTTGTCTTGAGTTTTTTAAGCCACTATTTTAACTGTTATAAAGTAAAAAAGAAAACCGAATATATATATATAAATTTACTATAAAAATTGTAAATGTATGTATACAGTGCCATATTGTGAAAGCATTCATACTTACACTTTTTTTGCACATCCATCTACACATCAACGGTAAAGCAAACAAACAAACACACACACACAATCTTTGCAATGCATTTCAGAGCAAAAACCAAGCCCTGAGGTCAAAAGAACTGCCTGTATAGCTAGCTTTGCATCAAGACATGTCTGGGGAAGAGTTAAAAAAAACTTCTGCTTCATTTAATGTTCCCAGAAGCATGTAGCCTCCATTATCCAAAAAGGAAGATGTTTGAAACAACCAGGACTCTTCCTAGAGCTGGCCTTACTTGCCAAACTGAACTGATGGAGAAGGAGTAACCTGATTATAACTTCAAGAGTTCCATGTTGAGCTCCATGATCAAATACGAAGAGGGGCGAACATCGCTGCTACACTCCCTCAATCTCTGTTTTGATGAACCTCGATTCTAAGCATCATGTTTGAAGGAATACAGCTGTGCTCATCACTTGCAAAGTACCATGCCAAAAGTAATGTGTGCTGGTAGCAGCCTCATGCTGTGGGGTTGTTTTTCAGCGGCAGGGACTGAGTAGACGAAAAGCTCAATGCGTCAAAATATTGAGATTAGTAACGAGTTACATTTACTTGAGTACATTTTTGGGTTAACTTAATACTTTATGAGAATATTTAAAGATGGATACCTTTACTCTTACTCAAGTAAACTTTGAATGAAAAAGCTGTACTTTTACTTACTGTGGGTGACACTGCTCTCGTTACTTCATCTTATTGCAAGTTAAAAATGCTTCCATTTATTTCATTTATCGCCGTCTACTTTTCTTTTGGGTAATGAACGATGCTCATTCGCAAATGATTCATTCTATTGAGTCAATTTGGTTCAAATGCTTGATCAAACCAGTATACTGGTTCGCGAATCAGTTTAAATGATTCATTCAGTTCCCTGCCGCGAGCTGGTTCGTCTGAAGCGGTTCTCATTCAGAGTTGTAACAGAATAACAGGCTTAATAATGTAACAGGCTTTGGATCTACAGTCACATCTGGAAAGGCTATAATTGTTTGCTAGCTATGAAGATGTTAGATGAACACCTTGTGTGCAATGTAATGTACACATTTAATAAGCTGTCACAATGTAAGAAATGAACACCTACAGTATATATATATATATATATATATATATATATATATAGGCTATATGTATATAGATTTGATCTAAATAAGATAGACTACAGATAGTATTCAGTATATGATTCAACGTAACTAGTAACTAACTTGAGCAGTTTTTATCCGATAGCATATAGGCTACTCTTACTCAAGTAACTATTCTGGACTAAGCTACTTTAGTACAGTTTTTTGGTACACTACCCACCTCTGCTTATAGACAACTCCGTAAATGTCCTTGAGTGGCCCACAGACTGAGCTTGAACCCAGCTGAAGAAAAACAGTATGCTGATTAGGTATGTTTTGATGCTTGTATGCTGGTTTAAGATGGTCTTTGCTGGTCCTTTGCCAGCACGTGATCAGCATAAACCAGTTTAAACCAGCATCCCAGCTTCAAAACATTTCTAAGCAGCGTATGCCGATTTTTTTCACCAGGGAACCCAATCAAATACTTCTGGAGAAGTCTAAAAAAATGTGTCTGCCCCCATCCAACTTGGCAGCACTTGAGAGGTGAAGAGGTGAGGAGAATAACATGTCATAACCAAATGCTGATGTGCAGAGCTTGTCACATCAACCAATAAAGACTTTAAATGTGCTTCAGCTAAGTATTTAGCCTAAGGGTATGCATACTTATCTAATATGCTTATTTCAGTTTTTTATTTTAAATTAGTGCGAAGTTGTGATAATTCTGCTTTTGCTTTGTCAGAGAGCTTTGTTAAAAGTGGTTTACTTTTCTTTTTTTTTTACATCAATCTACGTTCCGTAAGACAGCAGAATAACAAAAACATGGGAAAAATGAAGGGGTTGCAATACTATAGTATATAAGTTTTAGCCTTTATGCTTTTGCATTGTTAATTTCATGAGTATTCAAACTTAGTTAAACATGTGGAACTATTTGTTCCTGTCAAAACCGGAAGATAGAAAAAAATATATATATTTTAAGATTTTACATTGTTACACTGTCCGTCTATCAATCTCTGCCAGAGGGAGGGGGTCCGGAGTGGGTGTTGGGCGCACAAAACTGGCAGTCAGAAGTCTGTTTTGCACACTGGGCGCACACACACTGACACACACACACACAGAGGGCCCTTCCTCACATGTCTCCAGTCCAGTCTGTCAAATCACGCAGCATGTAAAGCCCCTGCGAGCCTGGAACACTTTCTCTCTGGATACTTCATTAAGCGGCTCTGAATGTGCATATCTTCCGGATAATACTTCTGACTTGTCTTGGTTGCTTTTTTTTCTCATACATTGGCTCAGAGGGCTTTCTGTGGACTGAGATGGTGCAATGCTCCGCAGGACAGCATCGCGTGTATGTTGCTTATGGATCATGCTCTCCAGTGTGTTGATATGGAGAGTTCACTGCGCCAGCGCGCAGAGCTGTCATGAGGTAAAGACCGCTTTCCAGCTGCGCCAAGTCGGTTCATTAAGATGGGTCCCGGAGACCGCGGCAACAGGTTAGTTTATAAATACTCGAGGGTTACTAAAGCTAGCTAAATATTCTCCACGCTGTTTCCGACTGTCGTTTTATTCAAAGGCTATTTCCTATTGATTCACTCTGCGCAATTGTTGCCAAGAATAAAAGTTACGGTAAACTAAAAACACTGACCAATAGCGGGGCATGTTGTCACTGTGTGTGTAAAGTTTAATTGCAGCTAAATATGAGCTATTACGGAAACGCCTACCAATACCCGAAAAGAGTATAGAAAAACAACAGAATCTTGAATATAATGCATTTCATACAGGCGATAACTTGCCACAAACTTTTTTGAAAAATGTTATGAAAAAAGTTACAGTACCTCTTCCTCAAAATGTACCTTATTTTGTATGTACCTTTCTGACTGACCTTTTTAATCACCTTTTCTATTTAAATAGTCACGTCATGAAGCAAATAATTTCTTAAGTCATCATTGAATGTAGGTCCATATACAATAATTAGATAAATATAGATTAGATTGGTTACAGCCTATCAGGCAGATCCATGTGAAGTTAGTCAAAAATGATCCATGGAATATTTACATATTCATTTATTAGTAGGCCTATGTTTAAGCATATGTTGTAGCCTACTATATCAACTGTAATGTAAAGTGTGCCCGAAAAAGTCATCTAACAAATAAGTCATTTTGACGACAGAGCATAAATCAGAAATGTCAGTGGTGTTGACAAAATGAACATGACTGTAGGATAGGCTGTCAAATGGTTTTCATGTTCTGCATTTCGTGTTAAATCAAAAACGCATTCCTGAATAGAAGTCATCTCAAAAATGTTTGGGAGTTGCTATGAAATTGTAAACTGGGCCTATTTGGTTTGTCTCAAGTTCTTGTTTATGGAAAGGATGCATTGAAAAGTATGACCGTTACAAAACAACGTTTTATTCTTAGTACGCAAGTTTAGAGTCATCGCTCCATTTGTATTGAGGGGTGAGAGAGGTCAGTAGAATGCTGGGGATCACAGTCAGCTGTTCTAATGCATGGCTTATGGGGTCCCGACGGTGTAAAATTGGTCACATAGGATAGGGCAGGGTGACTGACAGAGCAGATATCGTCTGTCTGTATCACGTGCTTTGCTCTTTTACATGCACCGTCTTGCCATACAACCACTTTATGTGGGTTATTTTGAACCCATATGAATATTTCAAAGACAAAAAGCTTAGAATGCTTAATATTTACACGTCGAAACGTCACATTTTCCAGAACTCAGGTAAGCTGTTATTTAGGTTCGTTTAGACTGTAAAGCTAAAACTGTTACAATTATTTTTTGGTATATATGTGTATAGTTTCTATGTCACACATAATATCCGAAATCCACACCAAATCCACTTGATGGATAATTTCAGCCATGATCACAAGTTGTCGTAATTCTAAGTTTCAGAACAATTATGAAGTGAAGAACAGAAACCATTATCAGAACTTTATTGCAAGACGTGATTAATGAGAGACATAGTTTGGAAAGATTTCGTGAAGGTTTCAAGTAGTCAAAATGTCCCTGGAATTAAATCACCTACATGATTAATCCTCCATAGATGCAGATCTTCTCATCTGCAAACACCAGGGTCCCACATGCTGCAACCGCAAGATGGAGGAGAGCTACTACACCGCTGCCCAGAGAGACACACTCCAGCACATCCTCTCCTATAGCTTCGAACTCAAGTATCTCATCCTTAGCCATGCCTCTTCCTTCCAGGGTATGTATCGATATCGAGTGGTGCTTATTGGTCGGATAAATACCAGGCCATGTGCTGTTTGCATTTGCAGCAGGAGCAAGAGGTCATGGGATCAATTCCCTGCCACAGCAGGTGGTTGACACGTTCACTACATGCCATAGCTTTGTACGCATGTGTGGGAGACACCAGGGTGGTGTTATGAGTCGTACACCATGACTTTCCAAAGGTTATTTGGTGATTTGCTTTTTGTCCGCTGCTTTTCACACTCACAGAATGCTCCTTTATCTTCCTGAGGTGTCCTGTGAAGCAGCACATGTGCTTCTCAGAGGTTGATTGGCGCTTTAGGATTAGGACAAGGCTTGAATAAAACATACAAAAAGAAGCAATCAGAAAGATGTTTCTCACATACACTTAGACCGACTCTATGCATGTCATTACCTACTCCAGGGCATTTATATTTATTACATGAGACATAAGCTGCTTCAAATTTACAACTCTTAAGTCTTAGCCCAACCAAATATTTAAGTTCATCCAATTTGTCCGCCCAAACTCGAACAAAAACCCTTTCAGGTTCACAGGGAAAGGGCACTGTCGTGTCCTCTCTGTCTTTGCTGCCAGCCGAGTGAATATTTAACGAGTTTAAAGCAAACGAAAAGAAAAATGTTGAAATTCCTGGCGTATCCGTGGAGATCCGTCTCAGTGCACTTCAATGTATTGCTCTATAATGAGAGCTTTTGAAAAGATCAGTTGTCCTTTTCTGCTACTTTTCGCATGGTTGTAGCTGGTGTCTTGTTTAAAAGAAAGAAGGTCTGGAAGTGTTTTTCATTCCCACGTGAAAGAGGATTTTTAATATAGACTGCTTTTTGTCTATATGCCTGCGTGTTTAAGGGTAAAGTAATAGTTCAAGTATGAACCTTGCGGACTCTTTTGGGAATGTGTCTGTTTAAGCATTAGTTCACCCAAAAGTTCTGTTCTTACCAGTGTGATCTTCTTTCTTCCATGGAATCTCGTTTTCTGAACGGGAACAAGGACTGTCAAGGTCCAAAAACTACACCAATGATGAGACATGTTGCGGACGTCAAACCTGCCCCAAAATGCAGGGAGGATGATCTGTTAAAGATTTAAGTTCATTTTACGGTGAACTATTTTCTTTGAAAATTTCACTTTAAAGCAATTCCAACATATGCTATTCACATACCATCTACATACTATCCTCTCCAACTTAAAAGGCCGTAAAAATACTGTGTGCTACCTTCTCTTGAGCTAAATTCAGTCCTGGATCGGGTACAGTGAGTGGATTATTCTGACACTGATCTTTTTAAAAGTAGGACCCACATCAAATCCAGTAAGCACTGAGTTAATAGAGTAAACAAGGGTATGGTCATCCAAGTTGACCCATCTTCTTGGAACACCCTGCTGTCTTAGAGGTAAGAGGTCGGTTGTGGTACATCCTGGGCACCCTCAGTGACCCCTGTAATCTGTGTGACCTCCCCCCCACATGCCTTCATGGCCAAGAACCATATGAGAAGAACCTCATTACATGATCTGGGCATAATCTCCTGCCATGTCACCTGATACTGAGGGGTTTGGATGTAGTTGCCAAGATGCTCCCTCGTCTGAATTTTAAGGCGTCTAGTGTAACAAGTGTTTAATTTTAAATATAGATTTACTGTAGTTGCAAAGTGCTTAAACATGTTCCAGTACCACCCACCTGAAACACTTCCTAATCATTCATACAAACCATCCATCCCGAACTCTGACGTATGGGGCTTGGTTGAAGGGATCTGTATATAGTTCCTGATCTGAGAAGGTTACTCACATATTGTTGGGATTACAGGATGCCTGAAGAGCCACCGAGAGATGTGAATGCCAGTAGCAAGAACACTGCCACAACAATTCAGAAACCCCACCAGTTTTCTTGCAAAACCTGAAAGGCTTGTTATAGAAAGATTCTTATGGGTGTCTTTTAGTACTGCGAGCCAAACAGGTGTTCTTTTGTTCCTCCATCAATAAAGAGCAATCATGACTTTCGGCTTGGTGTTTGCATGCTAGTCATTCACAGAGAAAAAATATGGAGCTGGAATGCTTTGGTCATTACGAATGAGATGACATTAAAGCAAACTGCACTTTGAAGGGTTCGACCAGCTGTCAACTTAAGTATTCTTCTGTCACGTGTCACACAAAAGTTAATATGCCATTGTAAATAATGCATGTGGTACAAATGACTATGGTCCTCAACTTCCATATGCAACCCGGAGGCATAGTGAAGTATAAGATGTCGCCCTGACTGCTAAAATTGGTAATAAGCTAGTCGCATGTGTCACATATCTCCAAACTAACCTTCAGCCCAATAGCGCCAGCCCAAAAGATCCATGGATTAAGTGTTGTCAGCTCCCATTAGGCCAATGGAAAGAGAGATTATATGCATAAGAAAGAGTTTTAAGCAATGCTAGACAAGGCAGAGGTGTACCATGACAGGCTAGTAAGTTCGACCTTCTCATAAATGTCAAATAAAATTACCACAATTGTTGGTCCTCTCATGTTACGAATGTTTGTGCATGAAGGTTGACTATGATGTTTAGGGACGTCAATTTAAGTGCTTGTTCAGTCCAGAATTACTCTTTTATTTCCTCTTCAGATACCTTCCATTCCCTGCTCTCCTTCACTCTAAATCATACCTACTCGCTCTTCGACAGCACCTACGAGACAATCTCTCAAGACGCAAAACCCTTGGTGTCTACCCTCTTCTCTGACCTTGACTTCTACCTCCGGGGTGAAGCCAACATCTCTGTGGAACACTCGGTCCACAGTTTCTACGACAAACTTTTCCCATTGGTATACCAGCACTTGGTCAATCCCGGCTTGGGTTCAAATGTTTCCACCTGGTCCTCCGAAGGAAGTGCGTGCCTACGTGCCACTCGCCATGACGTCAACCCATTTGGCCCTCACCCACAAGAACTTGCTCAGGGGCTGTCCAGGGCACTAGTGGCCGGTCGTGCCCTCAGTCGGGCGCTGTCGGTGGGTGCCGAGGTTCTGAATGCAACCGAATCGGTGGGAATGGCGCGCCAATGTGGACGTGCACTGGTGCGGATGCTGTTCTGTCCGCACTGCCGTGGATTGACCCTGATCCGGCCTTGCGGAGGCCTGTGTCTCAACGTGATGCGGGGTTGCCTGGCAGGCATAGCTGAGCTGGATGGACCCTGGAGACGCTATGTAGCATTGCTGGAGGGGTTGAGCGGGGCACTATCAGGGGGATACGAAGTGGAACTGGCACTTCTACGCATCCGGGAAAGAATTAATGATGCCATCCTTACTGCGCAACTCCATGGACCACATCTCAGCGCCGTGGTGAGTCATGCTTATCTGATTCATAGAACACGTTTATTTTTATTCCACAAATGAGCTGCACCATATGCTGAACTAATCAGGTCTAGCGTGCATGCCCTTGCAGCAGCATGCTCAGTGATCAAATGTCTCACCCAATCAGGTTGTACGGTTGCAAGTCTGCAGTTTTGCTCAACTGCTACTTGCATGTACTTAAAACTTAAGTTGGTAATTCTTATAAATTAGCTTTTAGCCTAAACATACTTGGTGTGTTGGTATGAAGCCTTCCAATTATTATATCTAAAGGGGTTTATTTTTATCTCAATGATTAGAAGCCTGATTATGTGGTAATATGACACGTACTGTAAAAAATGTGTTGGTCATGACAGTGTGACTATGGCTGTCTGTAAGTGAATACCCAGCCGCCCACCCTGAGGCTATTCATACCATCAACGCCAGAGTCTGTGCACACGACGCAGGCTGGCTCTCTGTCGGTCTCTCTCACTCGATTCTTTCATTGGAATCATGGCTAAAGGGGCCACAAGGGTCAAGGGTTTTTGTGACAGCTCGGCTTTGCACCCATCATGTCCTGGTGATGGCAGCTCTATTTGGGTAGGTCAAGTTTGAGAACGCATTCCCACAAATCTCTTTCAAAGACTTGCCAGTCAGAATGGGAGATATTATTACTTAAGCCTCGAACCGCAGCCCTCATAAACTTCAACCCCAAGCTTACTACTCTACAATGGAAGCTGCTTGTGGGAGTTGGACCCCCCTTAAACACTCCATCACTGGATCAAATGTTGCTCACTCACTGATGCCAGGCTGGAATGACTTCAGGCTCACGTTACCTGGTCTGGACCCAGGCTTGAGAGACAGAGCGCTAACAAAGTTGTTAGATACAACACTAATGGACTTGTAGACTGATCAATGAAGTCATGATTGGGCCAAAACAAAAGGTAGACAACACATACAGTAATTTACATTAAAGATCAAGTGGCAATCCAGCATAGAAGCCAAGTTACAAAAAAATTAGTTTTGATTTGAAACCACTTAGTTTTATTTTCCTGCATTTTTATAAATCTATTTATGTTTTTTTAAGGATAAGAACCCGAAATAAGTCATGTTACTTGTCCATATTGGCATTTAGCTAATTTGGTTAGCTTCTGTTTAGTTATGAATGAATTACCAAAAATACTGTAGATACTTTATTTACTGTAGCCACAGAAATGATAGTTTGTGCTAATTTCACTGTAGGGCTCCTTATGCAGTGACCAGAATGTAATTCATACCTGCGTTGTGTGAAAAAATTACATTCAGTCACATTTCACGACACAACCTGGCATAGCGAGAAGCATTTGCGCTAACATATTAGCATGTTGTGTCTTAGATGCCCACTATAATTGAAATCAGGTTCGTTGTAATGTTGTTTCTAATTGTAAATGCAATGAGATTCTGAAGAATAACTTGTGATATCTTCATATGTGCCGCCCAGCGCTGGCATTGACATTTAAGACTATGTGGCCTCTCCATTCCCTCACGCTGCATGTGGTCTGGCGCTATCTTGGTGTTGCTTGAGTTGTTTGGGTGTTGTCTGGTCCCAATCAGCCTGATGTCCTGCATGCAAATTCACCTCTGGACAAAGACGGCTCCCGTGAACCGACCGGCCCCTTCCCAAAATGCAATGCAGCTAGCTAGGGGCCAGAGCAGGGGAATGAGAAAGCTCGGCTAATCCTTAGATAAATAAAGCTCTGTAGAAGATATACAAATACAAGCACGTTTACAAATACAAGTCCTCTTTCCATTTTATAATTATTAGAATATAGCTAAACTACGGCAAAATGGGCTATTATTGTCCAGATTATTTAGACTCTTTTTTCATTTAGCGATGATGAGAGGCTGAATAAAATGAAGTACACATTTTATGTATACAAAACTGTTGATGTGTAATAATTCAGTATCCAATACAGTGAAAGTTTGAGCTTATTTTACCAATTTGTTCCAACTAGAAATTAATAATATTGTAAATAATACTACAGAGATATTGTGCCATTTATTAGTGGCCACTAGATGGAGTAATCTCTTTAAATTGGTGTGCGTGAGTTCACAGAGGCATAAATTATGCTGTTAATTTTTTTCTTCTCTTACATGCATTTGCAAACTCATAATAACTCTTCGTCTCTCTTTCAGGTGGGTAAGGTTTGTGGTTCCTTGACCGAACCAGTTCCTTTCACTCAAGTCAGTCCCACTTCAAGTCTGACTCCTTCAGTAAACCCAACCATTGAACTCCAAACCTCAGTCACTTTCTCCAGTCCTACAACAGCACCAAATACAAGGAACCACCATGAGCACATAACACTAAAAAGAAGGTCAGAAGACTCTTAAGACTCTTAAACTCTGAATAAAAAACCTTACCAGTCAAAAGTTTCAGGTTGTACTGTATGTAGTAACTTCCCTGCTATTTCTCTTTCTTTCTTCTGTTTCCTTTTCTCTCAAATCTGCACTTGTCGATGACCCCAGGTCTCTGCCTCTGAAACCGTCCAAAAACGATAAACCCAGAAGCCTGAAAAAGATTTCAAAGTAAGCAGTAGCAATTCAGCTTCCAGGTTTACAAGTTTTGTTAAAATAAAAAGTATCTATAATTATTTTGTCATAAACTGATTTTGGCTGTCAGCCTAAGAATGTTCAAATGATTTAATCCCACATCAAATAAGCTTGTGCAAGCAAAGAAGAACGCTGTCAGCATTAATAACAATCACAAACAAGTACAGGAGGCCAACCTGCTGCTTGTGTCTATCAGTGTTTGGGCATGTTTGATTAGAGAAGCGTGATGAATGGGGCAAAACTGGGTTCTACTGTATAATTACGCCTGGTTTGATGGTTTTTCATAACTTCCTGAAAGCCTGAACTTCCTGCAGGGAGTTTATGGGCTACATCCAGCGGTACAAATCTTTCTTCTCCACCCTGCCGGAGATGCTGTGCGAGGGGGAGGTGGTGATGGATGAAAACACCTGCTGGAGTGGAGAAGATGTGGTAGAGAGGTAAGCTGGTCTTGTCAGAAGAGGGCTTGAACTCAACTATCTTGGACTATTTAATTTTAATACATTAAAAATGTGCATTATATTTAATTATTAGACAAACCTGTTTTAGGTGTTTAATAAGCAATTCATTATACGTACAGTACGTATATTTATATCAATTTCTTTAATTTGGACACTGTGATTTGTCAATGATCCATATATGTTTAGTTGATATAAAATCCACATCTTTATATAATTTGCTTTAAGTGATTATATACTTACAGAAAATGGAGCATTGAACAAGATTTTGAGATTTTTTGCTGAAAACTTATTCTTCACAAGCATGAGAGTGTTGTAACTGAAGGCAGTCAAATCAGACGGCTCTGAAAGGTCTCTATTTACTCTGCGAGGTCATGAAGTTCATAAGATGGCCAAGAGGAGTGATGGTTACCATGGATTATCGTGGCTTTTCTCCAGTCCTCATCCAGACAGAAGCTTCATTGAGAAAGTTCTGGAGCTCTGTTGTGACACAAATGAGATTCCCTGAAAAACATACACTCAAAATAAACATTTGCATATAGGCGGTTTTGCTATCAGCATATGTTCTTTTCGACTTATTCTCTTTTGACTTGTGCAACAAAAAATATCCACAATCGCTTTGCTTGAATGGACAAACTTGGTTCCAGATATATCCCTCTTCTGGCCTCATTTGCTCCTCAGCTTTGGCTCAGAGGTTAGAGATCCCACTCCCCATTCACCGCCTGGACAAATTGCTCCATCGCCATCCACGCTACGGCAACAACGCAATGCTGGCACCGTCCATACTGGGGGCCCAAACACTGGGTAGTGCTGGAGACAGGCCATTGTCACCATGGAGCAAACTGACTAGCTTGCTAATCTTTTTTTTTTTTTAGTCTCTGTATTAAGACAAAAAAGTGAAAGATAAACATTTAGTTGTTGCCTAAATGTTACTTAATTGTTACAAATAGGTTCAATACAAATGTAAACATTATGATGCTACATTTTGGCCGCATGGCATTTAGGTGAGCACTAAACTTGATCTTTCAGTAACTCAGTTTGGCATTGTAAAAACTTGCAATGTATTTTCCACAATTTCCCACAATTCCACAAACTACACAAACAGATTAGCAAGCTAATCCCTTTTCTCTATGCCAACACTCACAGAATTGAATGGTCACGCTCTCCATTTGTTGGTACAAAGCCTATTGGATCTAATTATTATCATACAACTCAGTGTACACTAAATACTGCCTTCTGTTTTACAAACATGAGACAGAACATGCTAACAGCATGAAAGTGCTAACATTTAAAACAGTCGTAGCTGTACCTTTCTCTATACTGGATAACACTAGCACAGATGAACACATTAGTCAGTAACAGTTGTATACTATATTTTTTGTAGTGAGTATCAAGCACTTTTGGAAATCTTTTTTTTTTTTTGTATAAAATGTCTTAACATTTTACAGCCTGATAAAATAATGAGTCAAAAAGGTACATTACAGCTGATAATAAAGTTCATTTGTCACACAGGAAATGGAAAATTAAGTTGCAGTGCACTGAGTTAAGTTGCAGTGCATTGTGGGATTCCTTTCTGTGCGCTCTGTTGTATACTGCAAGTTTTGATGTAGTTTGCAGATAATTATATAAATATATGCTATAAATGTGCATTTAGCATATTAGCATGCAAATATCTGGGCATAACATGTTTTCCTTTGAGAACAACCTCTTCAAATAAGTCAACACTGCCACCTTTTGGACAAAATATATTGTTAGTTAATTGTATGAACGATAAATTCAACATGAGGCAAAAATTCACACAAATGATTGCATGAAACTAATAGATTAGCCATCTAAAAATATTCTGTCACTTGGTCATAATAAACAGTAGGGTCAAAGAAACACACTGAGGAAAACATGTGTTCACAAGATGGCCGATCTTTCACGCTGAGTTCAGGCCAAAACATGCATTTTTGGCTTGGAATTTCCAGGTCCATTTAGATGGCTATGTAACATTTCAAATCGAGCGAACAAGATCGTTTAAGAAAACCCTTAGCTGGAGTTCACCTCCCATTGCACAGTGCATGAATGGATGTTTCATAGGGATGGAGGAGTTAACCAAGGAAATGCTAGCATGACTTATAACTTGGTGTCAGCCAGACTCCAAGCGACTGAATGTGTGAGCTTACTGTGGAAACAGTTTGTTTTTGTTTTCATTTTAGGCGACTGCCATCGGTGGTCAAAGTTTTTGGTATTTTGGGCTGTTATTAGTTTCTTTCTTGTTCTCTTTCACATTTTATCCATTACAGAAGCCACTGTTGAACTTAAACGTACATAAAATGGTGAACAGATTGGAAAAGTAAAGCCACTGCTGACTCACTAACTCGCTCAATCGTCATGAAACGCTCCAGCCTCGTTCTCAATGTTGTGACCTGCTTAGTTTTCCTTTCCTCTGTGGTCTTAGACTGGCTTTTTTCTCCATTTCAGCTGTCTTTTCATTGAGGACACGCCTTTATTCTCACCATAACGCTTATTTCGGTTTTAAAGAGCTTAAGATATGCTACAACCTTTAGTGGTTTTAGGTGGTTTAGCCTGGTTAAGCTATAGTTTCTAGCTGTATAATTTACCTTAAACTTGGAACATCGTTACTTGTTTATATCCAGACTTAGCAGGTTATTAGTTAGTCCAAGTATCATTAACCAGTTAACTAATTCAAAATGGTCAGAAAACCAATGTTTAAAGAACTACAGTGAACTACCGATATGAACAGCTGTTAGCTAATTTCTTGCTAATCTAAGATAGTTTACCATGTTCTACTATCATAAAATGGATCGAAAAACAAACTAGACTAGAAAAAACCATCTAAATCTGGATTTTGATAAAGGATTTGGTTTGAGAAACAAAACTTAGCTAAATGCTACATTTGACAAATAAAGAATTTAATTCTTATTTGTTCAATTTCACTAAGATTTGCACTTCTTCTATATTAAAAAGGGTCATACTGTGTAGCATGTTTAAACTTCACTGTAGGTCTACTTACATCTTCTTGATATTGATGCTAGTACACACAGTGTCTGCTATATTAAGCTCTAAGTAGGTGTTTTGGTATCATTATAATGATAAAGACTTCAAAACACCACAGTGCAGTTTTAGCATAAACAGGACTGTGGTTAGCATTTTTTTTTTTTTGAGATACTATTGAGCAACTATTTATATTCTCTATTGAGGCCATATGTAAATTTAGTGAACTATCTACCTAGACAGTATTTTATAGATAGGCCTTAGTGCTGTCTAAACAGGTTTCGATATATAGCATACAAATGCCACATGATACGCTAACATTTGCAGTATTAATAGTGGCTGATTGACCTGAAAAACAGTAACGGATACTGTAACTGCTTATAGGATATCCAGTGCTTGTATTACAACTTACTATTGAACTACTCAATTCCAAACAGCTGCTTTAATACAGAACAGAGCTGTTAGCTTTGTGCAGTTCAAAGCTGACTAGATATATTACAGCTGTCCTACATTAGCATGGGCCCTTCCCAACTTCATAGACCACAGACAATAAATAGGATGGAAAACTAGCAACCAGAAGGTCTTACACCCGGTTATTACACACATGAGAAGGCACACAGCTGAATTCGTGCTGACGTAAGACAGGATAGCGTAGCTTACTCAGAAGCTATACACCAAAGCTGTGTATTCTATAGAAAAGGACTTGTTGAAATATTAGCGTATGGCATCGGTTTAGACTGAGTATCAATGCCAAAGGCAATAACTTGTGGAAAAGAATGAAGAAACCTCTAATGCACATCTCATGAAGAACGGATATTGCTAGCTCGTTAGTGCCGAGTTTCATAACCTTCTGAGCAAACAAATGAGCTAATCCAATATAGCAGATGAATTTAATTGGAGCTTTGCTCCTCACAGGGGGATGTGTGTGTGGTTTCTATGGGAAAATAAGCAGCGTTTAGTCGAAGGGGAACTCCAAACTCTTTGGTCTTGAGCTGGGTAAATATTTTTCTCTGACTTTTTTCTGGTTCAGAATTTAGCCGCTAATTATTGTGAGAAATGTGGATGAGCGCAGTGACAGGCCCACCGCTCTGAACTGCAAGATCCATGTTCTTGCTAACACATCTGTTTAGAGAGTCTAATGCTCTTTGTAGTTTATTTGAAGCAGTTTGTCTGTGTCATAATCAAAGTACTTTATGGGGTGACTTGTTTGTTGTGGTCTTTCTTTTGTGTATGAACTCTTTTTAGGAAAAACAAGACTTGATTATATCGGTATGTGATTGGATTGTGTGTGGGTGAAAACGTGGTTAGCCATGCTAATATTAGAGGCACTTCCTGAGGCAATTTGAATTAACAATTGCTCATACTTGTGCTAAAGGTCACTGAAGTAACTATAGAAATCTTGACCAGTGTCTGCGCTATTTTTGTCTAGAAACTATTAGTAATAAAACTGGGGGCGTTTCTCAATGTCAAGGAAGGATCCTCGGAAACCAGAATTTCGAGGATGCTACGTCATCGACATCCGTCGAAGGACTGTTCCAATGTCGAGGATCCTCGGAATTTCAAC
>JAUCMT010000053.1:5710908-5727326 GCA_032357475.1 Enteromius thamalakanensis
ACAAGCAAGACTCCTAAGAGATTGAGGTGTTTTGTTGTTGAATGTATTAATGAACAGAGCAGTAGTGATTTACCCCCAACATCTGAGAGACTGAAGACGCAGAGGATTAACGTTACGTTTGGTTCTGAAGGGAAACGCGCTCTTAATCAACCGGAATGCGTTTATGTTCATTCATGATCCAGCCTCACCTACAGAAACAGTGAGTATAATGTCTTTTAATGAATCTTTGCAAATCGCCTTCCCTAATAATGAGTAATTAGCAAGTTTCACTATGAATACGGCTAAAAAAGATCCTCTGAGAGTGCCTCGGAAAAGAGGGGCGGAGTCAGCGGAGCTCGTAAAGATTTAAAGGGGAAGTACACAGAACAGAGTGATTTTTAAAGAGCTGTTTTTGATAGGGTACAATGAGCATTTTTTAAACTAAATTTCAAAACAAACTATTTTACAAACTTTCTATTAAGACCCTAAAGAATCATATTAGCTTGTGGAAAATTGGCTTTGTTTAACTCCTTTAAAGAAGAAGTTACAGGTCTATGAGAGCCAGAAATCTTGCTTGTTTGTAGGTCACCAAGACACAGAGGAATTAATTCCTAAAATCCTAAGATGTGATTTTCTGGGTTTTTTTCTCTTATTTTGTCTCTCATAGTTGAGGTATACTTCTGATGAAAATGACAGGCCTCTCTAATCTTTTTAAGTGGAAGAACTTGCACAATTGGTGGCTGACTAAATACTTCCCCCGCTGTACATAATAAATAAACACATATACCATGTAAACGAAAACTTTTATTTTGGATGCGATTAATCATTTGACAGCACTATGTTTATTTACAAAAATTATTTGCTTATATCTGCTGTTATGGAGCGTTGGTTGCTTTCGGTGTTGATGCATTTTATTATCAGCAAAAAATTGCTATATTCAGTGGCAATAAAGGCATTCAACAATGCAGATACATTCCCATGGCATCTAAAACCCAATGTGCATATTGCCTAAAACACCATTGTGTCTTGCCCATGCTGTTTCCAGAAGCAAACAGAAAAAAAAACAATATGCTAACTAAGTCGATTCTCCAACGTTCTCACTTTCTGCATCAGCAAGAAATCACAATTTCACACGGCTGCTGCATATTTAGTGTGATATTATACAGCATATGTGATCATTCCACACATCTTTCCTGTCAATGGCACCAGCCCCCAGGCATTCGCTCTCCAGGTTGATACGAATCAGATCCTTTTACCGTTTTAATTGGCATCAACAGATCTCCTCGCTCTGATTTTGAATAAATGAAGGCTTTGTGTATTGTACACACCGCACAATGGCTATTGTATGAGAATCTCAGGTTGGATTTCACTGGGAAAAGGTGTGACTGTTGTTTTCGTCTCGGCGAGACCTTTTTGAGTCTGGGTCAAATTTGTTGCAAAATTAGGTAAATGGATGCCTCGGAAACATCAAACCATGAATGTGTTTGTTTGGGCCCAGACATCCCCACATTAAGTCATTCATTTGTGTCGGTATGGACACTATGCATCATTTCATTGTGACACGTTAATGTGTTGCCGTCTGTTGGTTTGTGTTCGTGAGCGCGGCGGTTCTCGACTCGTAGCCTGGTGCTGATATATAGCCCTGCTCATCTGCTGTGCGATGCACATATGTTCAACCCAGAACATTATTGTGTTCCACAAAGCGCATTTGTCAATGTAACCACATCGGATTTGCTCCTGAAGTATCCTTTCTGTGTCTAAGGATTGATTTTTTTTCTTAAAAATAACACATGAAAAAAATGGGTTTTTGCAGAGATGCCATAAAACCATTTTTGGGTTCCACAAAGAATCTTTCAGCGAACAGATCTTACACTTTTAAAAATAAAGGTTCTCTATTAGCATTGATGATTGCTATCTCTATAGATCGAACATCTATGGAACCTGTCTGTTGCACAAAAGGTTATTTATAGTTGAAAAGGTCCTTAAAGTGCTCTCGACTCTAAGACAAACTATTCCTTGGGAAAAGATACTTGGGATAACCCTAAATGTTTTTTTCCACAGTATCCTATAATCTTTATTTTGAAAAATGTTTGTTATGAAAATGTTCTTCACATTACACTCCTAAAAATAAAATGTTTTATAGGCGCTGATTGGTTCCATGTACATAGCATCCATAGAACCTTTACATTGCACAAATGTTTTGTTATAGTAGAAAAAAAGTTCTTTAGATTAATAAAAGGTCTTAAGACGAGAAAATAGTTCTTTTAAGGAAATGTTAAAGGATGTATTTTTGAGGCAACCAAAAATAGTTCTTCTAGTGAGTCGTTACACTAGTAAAGGATCTTTATTGGCATTGATGATTCCATGAAGAATGTTAAAAATCCATGCAATGGTTCCATTTCAGGTTCTTTTTCTTAAAATTATTGGTTCATTGGTGCCATTGGTTCCATTAGGAACCTTCAACATCCATGGAACCTTTCCATTCTACAGAAGGTTCATAATAGTGGAAAATGTCTCTACAGACTTTTAAAATCAAATAAAACTTTTATAGTCAAAATAAATGGTTCTTTTAAGAACTTTTCAATTAATACATATTAAAAAATGATTCTTCTAAGGAAGTGGTCTCATACTCAATTGCTACAGGGCCACAGCTCAAATCACACCTGTTTGGAAGTTTCTAGTGAGCCTGAAGACTTTGATTAGCTGGATCAGGTGTGTTTGATTAGGGTTTAAGTTCATCTCTGTAGAGATGCAAGTACTCCTCGCTGCAGACTGTAGCGCGGTGATGTCAGGTACATAACTGACATAGGTACCTGACGTATGTGTATGTGTTTACCATGCATGCGCACATCAATATTGCATTCATAATTACTATATTTGCATTAACAGTAAGGGTAGATTTAGGTTTGTTTGAGGTGTAGACATTAATAAAACAGGAAGCATTTTTGGAGGGGTGTCTCCAGAGATGTGGCCCTCCAGGAACTAAGTTTGAGACCAATGTTGTATGGTATCGCTGCGAAACCCCCATTTTTGAAGAGGTTGGTTGCATGCATTTTTTTAGACTTTTTTTAACGTTAGTGTGTAATGTTTCTTTTTGAGCATAAACAATGTCTGGAAAGTTATGACACTGAAAGTCAATTCAGATAAGCTCAGATTAACTGTTTCATTCATTAACTTTTTACATAGCTACTCTATAAGAACCACCAGCATTTACAGTAAAAGTATAAGACACCAACAAACAAAAGAGCCGACAAGTTCTGCGCAGTCTTCACAAATATCCTCTGCGTCTCAATCAGGCTCAAATTGATAAGCAATAGACAATGCCATCGTTTACAATACAATCGGAGCACATGCTACTGAGCTGAGGGGCTGGGCGTTTAGATGCACTCTAGAGGTGGTTTAGCCAATCACAACATACTCGGCCAGCTAACCAATCAAAGCCCATTGCATATCAGGCAGGGGCATCATACAGTAAAAGCAGGAAATGATCAGCCCGTTTTTCAGAGAAGGGACAGCGCAGTAAGGTAAAGTAAGGTGTTTTTTAAAAAACAAAGCCCCTAAACACAATCAAGCCTCAAAAAATACATACCAGTCAAACACCCCTTTAAGAGGGGGAAAAAGTTCTTTAGATTATGAATATGGTCATTACGCTAAGAAACTACTGGTTCTTTTAGAAACAATTCAATAGAAGCTTCTTTGAGGAACTTCGTAGAACTTTATTTGAGTATGATACTGAAATTAAGATATTGAGTCTTTTATTCTTTGCTGAGAAGGTCCCTTATACAGAACAGTCTGCTGCGGAAACATCTCATTTTATTGCGGCCTGCCTAGGTGTAAACCTGCTTGGTTATACATTATCTATTGTTTAAGCTTAAGTGCTAAAGATGGAGACAGAATGTATAAACAGACAAAATATGTAAATAATACCACAGATAGCTTCAGAATCTGGTTTGAGCCAGTTGTGCAGTGACTGGCAAAGACAGGTTAAAACAGGGTGACTCAGGTGGGAAACCCTTGGCTGGTTTTCCATTACAAACCCAATACGCCCTCAAAAATCCTTAATATCGCTAAAACATTGTTTACACTAAAAAAGCATTGCTGACATCTTGACATCTTGTTTAAATCTAATATCTGCACCTCATTCTTGTTTGTTTTCTCCCTACAGAGCCCACTAAAAAGAAAATCCATTTACAAATTCCATCATGGAGCGCCATTATCCCAAACCAGCCCCCCAACTCCAAACCGGACGAGCCCAACAGCGGAGTCTCAACCATCTCACCCTTCCTATCTCTTCCTCTTTTACTCATGATACAGCTCCTTCTGTGACCCGATAGCGTCTGACGCACACAAAGACTGAATGATTCAAGTATGCATTTGCACTAGGCCCTTAGAAGTCTGCACATTTGTCTTCTGATCTCATCAGATGCTCAGTAAGTCGCCTTCTCAACGAAATGTTTTCCCGTTTTCGTCGGACCTGTTTTAAAGGGTTTTATGTAGCTACTAAGTAGTGTACACAGTCGTAAATGCATGATCATGGTACACCATCGTTTCTTTGGTGGTTTTACTGTCGTGTTTTATAGTGCCGCTGTTTTGCAACCTTGTTGAATAAGGATTTACAATCACATTCATCTACTTCGGAACCATTTAGAGTAACACATCGCACCCTGAATTCATTCTTGCAGGAGTTACGTGATGGAAACGCTGTGTTGTTTTTATAAATGTGTGAGAATTATCGTATGTGTGGGTTATATTCAAGAAAGAATGAGCTATTTTAATTCTCCTTTTATCAGTTTACCTGGGTGAATCTTACAAAAGTCATATTTCGCCCCATTATTTCATATTTTATTTATACATTAAGTTCCCCCAAAATACATTCACATTTCTTTCTATTGTATTCATGTGAGTTAAAATCGACATAATTGACCCAAAAATAACACAAGTGGTGCGTGAATCAATCAATCTTAACCGTTTCAAAAAAGCCCATTTTCATTGAGATTTTGAGATGAAAAATGACTCGAACTGTGTAAGACTGACCCACGTGCTTGTGCAATTGCAGGGCTTTTTTGTAAAAAGTCAAATTGTACATTTAACATATTTATACTGAAATCTATGTATACAAAGTGTGTATATGTTAGTCGGGTTGTGCATATAACCATTTAAAACGATGCAAATAGCCTTTAATTAACTTTAGGAGGTTGACACATTTTATTTTTAGAAGTCTTTCATAGCATTGGCATTTAACATTTGCCTACATATTGCTTGAGTTGACAGTACTCCGTGACGTCACAGTCTTAAACTTTTGTTTGAATTCATTAATGTCACTTTCCATGTAGCTCTTGCTGCGCCCCGTGTTATTTGTTACTGTAAGTGCTCGCACATAAAACGATCAATAAAATATCATATTTTCACACACGTCTTTTTGTTCTCTCTCTCTCTCTCTCTTTCGCGCTCTCAGCTCTTTGAAATTGAAATATTTGTTGCCTATTTTCGGCGTCAGCATCAATCTCTGGGGATTCCTCTCGTTTATTATTTTATCTCTCTGTTCCTGTCGCCTTATCCTGGTTTGTATATCTATGCTTTTCAGCCCAGACCTGTTTTGTATCAATTACATAATTTCTGACAACATATGTGCTCTATAACTAAGCGCTGTTTGCAATAAACCCGTCACGCCCAGAAAGCACAATTAAGCCGTCGTGTCTTTCCGCGCGCAGACATGTTGTAATTTATGCTGCTTTTTTAATTAGCTGTGTCTTATTATTTAGATGCCAATTAAGCTGTCATGAACATTTCCTGGTCTCCAGCCACACTGAAACCCTTCATTTCTCCGTTGCGTTTTTTTATGCCAACAAAGTGCATGGCAACTGTCAAAGAAACGCTGGCTTTAAAACTGCTTTGAGCTTAGAGGTATTTTTTTGTTTTCAGTTCGGTCAATCATGACTCACTTTCATTTTTACACCGGCACGGCTACGCGGATATTTTCGTTGTGAACATAATTCTTCTTCTTCATGCAGCTGTGTAACCCCGTGTAATTGAAATAAACCCCGCTCAACACAGACCCGCGAGAATTTAAGTGCACTTAATTAGATGTGTCTTGACTGAAAAATAACAGGCTTCGCCGCTGACTGTGTTCTCGGTTTCAGCCTATACTGATTCATTCTGTTACGCGATCGCGTCCATTTAATTTCCCACCTCAAAATCAATTGCCATGCGGGATACATTGTGTTACAGTTGTCTGGGAAGGCGGCAGGGGGCGTCGACTACCACCTGCAGGTGTCTTTACACCCACCCTTCCTCTATTCTACCACAGGGCTGGACCTGTTCAGCAACTCATTGGAAATTGGAACGAACGAATGAATTCAATGAATCGATTCATTTGATTCATCACACAATTGCATTTTTTATTTGATGCCTGGAAATGCTGTAGGTGTCAGCTCTATAAGACAAACGTTTCAGGCTATTTTTTGTCTCCAACATTTAATTCATCTTACAGTTTTACTCCAAAGCCAATTTCCATCTTTAGCAAGTTAACATCGTTTAATTTTGAGTTATACCTCATAATTGGGCTATGTATTTTTTTCTGGATTGCAATGTCTGTGTTTCTGAGAAATACACTCTTAAAAATAAAGGCGCATAAAAAGTTCTTCACAGCGATGCCATAGAAAAAAACATTATTAGTTCCAACAAAGAATCGTTCAGTAAAAAGTAGGCTATCCCCTTTTTTTATAATCTGGAGAACATTATTTTGTCACAAAGAACCTTTTGTGAAACCGAAAGGTTCTTCACGGGTTCTTTATGGAACCAATCAGACAAAAGGTTCTTCTGTGACATCGTGAAGCACTTTCACTTTTAAGAGTATTCAAGTCAGCATGTTCCTTTATTTATTTATTTTAATTTCGTTCAGAAGATTTGACATTTGAAGAAGAAACCAATCTTAGGTTCGTTTTTCACCAAAGAAAAAAAAAAAGTAGCAAGTCGATTCATTCGAATCGTTCGAATGAGCCGATTCAGTAAAGCGACTCGTTCGCGAATCGGACATCACTATTGTTCAGTGGGAACGGGACAGTAGAGAGACAGACAGCACAGAAGCGCACAGCAGCAGCACTGAGCGCTTTATCCCGCAATTCCTCCAGCAGTATTTAGGCTACTGTTCATACTATAGTAGCTACTTATAGAGATATTATTAGTTATGCATTATTAATAGTGCGTAAAGACATGAGCACCAGAAACAGATCCCCGCCGGACTGATCAATAACACACATCCTCTTTCATCAGGACCAACGGTTTTAAACCTGGACGCGGGTTTACATTCCTAAACAAGTGGATTGTATTTTGTATCCAGCAGTTGTAGACAAAGTCGGATGCGTTCGGTCGCTGTGTGAAGCGCAGAGCATCAGCGTCAGTGGACTTCTTCCTCCTCTCGGTCTCTGGATCTGAACACAATGGATCTGACAGCGGTCGCGCTGCTCGTGTCGCTCATCTCCGTGTCTCTGTCTGCGGATAACGCGGGCGGCAAAGCGCGGAGCTGCGCGGACGTGCGCCAGTTCTACAGCGGCAAAGGCTTCACTTTAAACGGCGTCCCGCAGTCCGAGATATCAGGTATGAATTACCGGTGACAGAGGTCATTGTTACCGGTGCTTCAGTCTCATTCATATTAAACACTGCTTTCTTTCTTTCTTTCTTTCTTTCTTTCTTTCTTTCTTTTCATTTCTTTCTTTTCATCAATTTCTGTCTATCCAACTGTTTGTCTCTATCTATCTATCTATCTATCTATCTATCTATCTATCTATCTATCTATCTATCTATCTATCTATCTATCTATCTATCATTGTCTTTTTGTATTTTTTCATTTGCCATCAAGCATTTTTGGCAGTTTTGCACCTGACATGTTCCTCTCGTTTCGCGAGGTGCATGTTCTTATTGTCAAGTTCAGAAAGCACTTGAACAGATGGAGGGTCCCAGACAAAAGCACTACTCGCCGCACCGAAAAGAACAATAGACGAAACTGTAACTGCTAAAACGGGGCTACACCTGGCGCAATGTTGTTCTCCAGCGGCTTCCCCATTAAAAATGACCTTTCGCTTCATTCATCAGTTTCATACACACACCCACCTGATGTCTGGATCCCCATGTGGTTTGAAAGAGCATGTGCTGGAGCTGATCTCCAACAGTATGTGGGCCCTGTAGGTCATGTTATGATGAACACAGTGACGGCT
Organism: Enteromius thamalakanensis; assembly: GCA_032357475.1. Classification (NCBI taxonomy): domain Eukaryota; kingdom Metazoa; phylum Chordata; class Actinopteri; order Cypriniformes; family Cyprinidae; genus Enteromius; species Enteromius thamalakanensis. The sequence goes on from JAUCMT010000053.1 coordinate 5,719,101, forward strand.
GGAATCGAAAGTTTCCCTCAGGGTTGCATTTTAGCAGTACCTCACTCTAAATATAACGACGGTGATTTGTCTGCAATTTGTAGCATTAATCTGGGCTATTGGTGTATTTAAATAAACATATACGCCAGTGAGAAGTCTGTAAATCATGTCATGTGATGTCCAAAGCTCAGTTCCTTTGTCATTTGCAAGTAACAGGCAGCTGCTAAAAAAATCCGTGCAGTCAGCAAGTGACTCGTAGCTGCAGCCAGTGATTTTTAACATTCCCATTAGAGGGCAAAAAATGTTGGCAGGTTGTGAATATGTCCAATGCATGCTGGGTAGTATCCACCATCAATCTTTATGACACAGCCATCTTTTTGATAATGGGTCGCACATTATAACCGGGAATGTGTCACCAATCAGTCTGCATAAACATGCAATTATATCCGTGCATGATGCTCTCCCAGTTTTTCTTCCCAGAATTCCTCTGGGATCCATATGTCTAATTGTGCTGTGTGCCCAAGAAGCTAAAAGGGACGAATGATCGTGCATGTGCCCCGCTAACACACATAAACACTTGTAAATAAAGCACCAAGGAAGCACAATTTACACAACACTGCCATTATTTAGTGTACTTCAATAAGACAATGAAAGACAAGACAATGTCTGTAAGACAATGAAAATATATTTGTACAGTATATATATATATATTCTCCCTTCCAGTTGTGTTCAACACACACAGACATCACCTCAGCAGCCCCTTCGGTAATAAGTGTGTTTAGGGCGTTATACTTTGGCATCCTCAGCACATTTGAGAGGCTGGGAGAAACAGAGAGTTCTTATTGGGCGAGAGGAAATTCTCAAGGTCATCGCCTGCGGTCTCAATGACAGAAGGGGGGAGATGAGGAAAATGTAGCATGTGCCCATCCGCCGCCTCGTTTGAGACCGTCTCAACATCTTTTATACATCATCCAAGAATTAGTTGTTCGTTTAAAAGCTTAAAAGTGGATGGAGGCCAAATTGTGTTTGTCTGCCCAATGTTCAGGTTTATTTCTAGAGAAGCATTGCGGTTAAAAATAAATTTATTAGTTGTTTATTGTTTTCGTTTATTTATTGAATTTAAAATTATTTATATATATTTACTGTACTATTTTGATACTAAACAATTATTATATATAATCTGTTTCAAAAGCCTGCATCTTTATTGTGAAACACAAAAGGAGATATTTACCAGAATGTCAAAGCTGCTCTTTTCCATACAATGAAAGTTAATGGCGACATTCAATTTTAAAGGGATAGTTCACTCAAAAATAAATATGTTTCATAATTTACTCACCCTCAAATTGCAAACATGCATGAGTCTCTTTTTGTGTCGACCACAAGAGAAGATATTTGGAAGAATGTTGGTAACCAAACAGTTGATGGTCTGATTGACTTCCATAAGATTTGTTTGGTTACCTACATTCTTCAAAATATCTTCTTTTGAGTTCAATAGCTTGAAGGTGTGTAAATAATTAAAAACGTTTTGATCAAACTATTCCTTTTAGTAAGTTTTTCGGTACAATAATTTCGATTTAGTAAGACTTTGAATATAGAGCATATATAAGTCATTTGGAGTAATCTTTATAAGATTTGTGGATGGTTTTTGGGCTTATCAGCCCGAGTCCACATTCACTTTTATTGTAAGGAAAAGTGCAGCATGAACATGCTTTAGAATGTCTAAAAGTCAAAAAGTAATACTGGTTTTGTACAACATAAGCATGAATATGTGATGACACGATTATAAAAAATTGCTTGCGAACAAATTTCCTTGCCAAGATTTATTAGCAAACTTGCTTTTAATTTGCTTTTTCTAAATCTACTGAAATTAATGCATTAAGCAAAATTAGATTTTCACTATAAATTGCATGATTATATCATATAACAATATTTTGACGACAGTAATATTCGCAGAATATTAGACGTAACGTAAACAAAACGTTGTTTAAATGTTGAACTAACATTCTAGGTAGCTATAGAGCTATACTATTCTCGTATTATTACAATACGACGTTATTTTGATGTCACTTTGACGTATTTGACGGTGATGCGCTCTGAGTTGAAGGGTTTGAAGTTTCCACCACGTTTTTGTTTTAGCATGCTAGCGTGAAAGAGCTGATCATAAAGCATACCTAAAGGTCAGAGAGGATCCAGAGCTGAATGCTGCTGTCTAGAATTACCGACGCAACTAGTGTGTCTGCCATTTTTACGAACACAGAGGCAGCGTATTGTTCTGGGGGGGGGGACTATGTGACACTTTGAGCCCTGCGGTGACTCTAAACAATGACAATCTCACATTTCGCTCAAGTAGGCCATGAAGATGGGAGTCGGGTATATATGTGCGATCTCGGATTTGTTTGCGATCGTAACTTTGTTGTTTTAAGAGATTTATTTCCAGGTTTTGAAAGCAAGATCCAAGTGTCGGCGGTGTTGTCGGATTTGTGATGTTTGGACCCGTGTAACTTGTAGCCTGGTTTCGGAGCTCAGTTCTGGCTCATGTTTGCTGCTCTTCTATACAGCGAGGCACACACCCATGAGCCCTGTGTGAAATGAAAGAGGCACACACCCATGTTCTCAGCCACACTGACACACGCACATCCAACTCCCGTGTGGAGGAAAGTCATGTGGAGACACACGGGCCTGATTCGGTTAAGTTTTTTGCATAAATTAAACCCGTTTACGTATGCAAATGTAATAATACAGTCATTCCGTGGAGAGTGACAATCAAATTCGCTCATTTGAAGTTGTTTAATTAGTTTTATGCATCTAATTTCTGTTTGCATGACTGTCACAATTTTTTATGTAGTCGTAATTCTTTACAAATGATAGAATTATTATCCGCCAAATAAATAATGGCAAAAAAAAAATTAATTTGCTATATTCAGAAACAATATTTGAAATTTCATTAAGATGTGAGCATGCTTTTAAACGTCTCTTTTGTTTGATTGTAAATAATACAGTCAGATTAATAGTGCTTGTATAATTTCTATATATTAATATATATATTTCCATATATTCTAGTATCAAGATTTATTTTACTAAACGTTTAATCATTAGGAACATAAGTTTATTTTTATTCATAACGTGACTGGATCAACATGTCTATATTAGTTTAGATTAAATATTGTATTTAATGTTTAAAAAAAATTCTGTAATGTAAATTTTAAATGAAAAGTTTGCTTTATCAGATTTAAATTAACAAGTAAAATATTTATTGGAACATGTCTAAATCGACATGGCTATATTAGTTTAGATTAAATTAAATATATTATACGTTTAAATATGATGCATTATTAATTATATTTTTTTATTTAAACATATTATTTACAACCAATTATTACATTGTAATTTAATATTTAGTATTATGTTTAATTAATTAATTAACTATTATGTTTAATATGTTTATGCATAAAGATTTTAGAAAGTTCTGTCATGAAAACAAAAAGATGTTTCATCTGCTAACCTTTATTTGCTTGTTTAATTCAAAATAATATTTACTGTTCACATCAGTTTACATCAAGAAATATCTTTTAAAATGGGAAAATATGCAGAAATGGCTCCTTATATTAATCATAACTGCATTTCGACTTTTAGTAGTTTGAGTTTGTGCTAATGCATACAGTAGCAAGACATTTGTGCCGAATGTTCATGTTTTCGCTGATGAATTGTCGACTTGTGATTATCTGAGCATAATTACACCTTCTCCCACACAGCTTCTCTCTCTCTCTGGCCCGCTGATTGTTCTTTTGAAGCGTGGGGGTGTTTCTCCTGTGCGGCTCAGCGGGGATCTGCAGTGTGCCGTGATGCTTGTTAGAGCCGGGATCATGCAGATCTGATCAGGGCTGAAACATGCCACCGCGCTCTCAATCTTCCACCCCCATGCCCTGCTACTGATCGTGAATAAAAGCACAGCTGTACTCAGAGGCACACGCGACAGCACCTGGAACGACTGACTGGTCTGCTTTTGTTCAGGTGCACTGGAGGGGTTGTAAAAGTCGGGCTGGACACGTCGAGGACTTCAAAAAGCCTTGATCGTGTTTTTAAAAAGTGTGAAGGGCAAACAGACACTTCTACGCAATAAATAAACAGCATAGATCATTTTTGACAAAAGCTGAATACATTTCAACAAACGTTTCTGTGTAATTGCAGAAATTGTGGCACATGATCTTTACTTAAAACCCGTATGATGTTTGACATAAATGAAAAATCGATAATTTTAGGGATAATTTTTCACATACAATATGTTATCCCCCTTATTCTTCAATGTGGAAGTAAGTCTATGGGCAAGAATAATGGTTGATTACCTTATAACCACAATAAGGAATAACGGCAACAATTGCAGCGTGCTGTAAACAATAAAGTTGTTTGCAGGACAAACTAGTGTGCTAAATAACACCAATTTGCAATATCAAGCAGCAAAAACATCCCTCCATCCCAAAATAAACATTTTGTCATTAATTACTTACCTCCATGTCATTCCAAATATATAATTCCAATAAATTCCAAAATACCTTTAATTGTGTTTTGAAGATGAAGTTTTTGTGGGTTTCGACTAGGGTTGGGCGATGTTGATCAAATTGGCATCGTACGTTTCCACTACCTGACTTCGCACATATTGTGAAGCGTATTTCCTGTGCAAATGAAGTGAGTAAACTCAAAATGTTCAAGTGTCCGAATACGTGCGAATAGCGCGATTTATTCACGCAAGTCGCATCTGGTGTGAACGTAGGGTTAGTATTTCTGTCCAGAAACCTTCATATTTAAACTTGTTTTTTTATTTGAGCTCTGTTCGCTATGGTAAAACCACAAAAAAGCATATTTAGTGTAGTTTATTTAATCTATTTTAATTAAAATTATTTCGATTTTTTTCTGCTGTATGCCTCATTTATTAATGTAAACAAACTAGTTTGTGTAATTCGTTTGGAGTTCACTGTAATTTGTATTGTAATCGCTAACAACTTCCTTGTTATTATTTCCTTATAATAATGGTAATAAGTAAGGATGCGGAAATTAAAACCATGCATTTCATTTGGCTAAATAGTGTGATTAAGTGTGTTTTTTTTTGCGAGCTGGTTGCTGTTGCGGCGGGGGTGGAGAAAAGGATCGCGACGTCTATTGCCCATTGACGATGGACGATGTCATCGTCTATCGATCCGACCCTAGTTTTGACAGCCCGATTTCACAGCAATTCATACATATTTTATGTGGGGACTAATTTGTAGTCAATACAAATTTATATGATTTTTGCAAAATCTTACGTATGTTACTGTTGTACTAATCAGCCACCTGCCACCTTTGGGGCAGTCGTGGCCTAATGGATAGGGAGTTGGACTTGTAACCCAAAGGTTGCGGGTTAGAATCCCAGTGAATAACCAGCACTCTCTCCATCAATACCATGACTCCAAAACAAGAAGTGACGGTTGAATTGCATCAAAATTCACTTGATTGCTTACAAAATCGACCCTCTTTTAAAACTCGGTTATCCATATGTAGACATATGTAACAATTAAACTTAAAATTTTGCAGTTAGCATAGCATCTTGAGTTATAAAGTTGATGCTTTAAGTTCGATAACCCTCTTCATTTACTAAAAAAATTTGAATTATCCACAACTACAATAGAAACCCTAACTGCTACACTTCTTGAAAACAAATACAGTTGTTTATGCTATGCTGTTAGCACCTCCATATAATTAAATACATGAAATGGCTCCATTTGTGATTAGTCTTCCGCACCCACCGACAAGTGTTCGTCACCTCGTGCTGAACGCTCGCTAGCAGCAGTCTTGTGAATAATTCACAGTAGCGCCGGGCGTTCCTCCAGCCACTTTGCTCTGTCAATATTAATTGCACGTTTTTTTTGCGTTGGCCAATTTGCTGTCAGGTTATCTCGCTGCCAGCGTGCTGGTGAAAGGGAAGAGACGTGAATGATGAAGACGGAGATGTGATTATTATCGCTGTCAGCTTCTTTGTTCAAGAAACATTATACGGCTGAAGTGGCAGAGTCACAGAGGGCTGAGAAATGTGTGTCTCAGCGTTTGAACAAGATTTCCATGAGTGAGAATACAACACAGGATGTGTCTGTTCTCTGTCGGTCTTATACATTAATAATTGTAAAAGCAATTCATATTCATATGCACAGGATATAAATAAATATCTCACGAAAAAATTCATAATCGCATACATTTATTCTTAACCTTTATTTAATTTTAAAGGAATAGTTCACCCAAGAAATGAACAATTTACTCAGCCTCAGGCCATCCACAATGAAGATGAGTTTCTTTCTTCATTGCAAACTTTCACAGTATAAGCTGTTAACTGATGGATTTGAGTGGTGTGGATTATTTGTGAATTATTGTCACTCAGTATGATAAGACCCACTGTCTTTTATCAGGTCACATTAGGGTTCGAGGAAAGTTTGATCATACGACATCATCCTTCGTTGACTGTATTAGTCAGGTAATCTCTTTAGGGTCTTGACATTGAGTGAATTATAAGTTCTTTATCATTAAGTCATTAAGTGTCTCTTTGTAATTGGATCTAAGGGAGAAGAATGCTTGTCAGAGTCTGTTAAGGGTGAAAGTGGGATGTTTTCCCTTCACGATTAACAAGTTTTCAGTGTCTCGCAAAATACAAAACAATGCAAAAATTAAACTGCAGCCAAATAGTCAGGAGATGTTAGCATAGAGAAATTATAAGGCTAATCAAAGGAAAGCGAAAAAGTTTCATGTTTTGTTGAAGTCAAAGACAGTATTTTAAACATTTTGACCAATTTATCTGTCACTTTGGAAAAGCTAGCAAAATGAAGCAGATGCTAACATTGACTATCTTCACTAGAAAAAAAAATCATGAAACTATGGCGGGTAAAATAAAAAACAACCAGACAGGTCAAAGATCACTTTGAATTGTTCTGATATCTGAAATGACATGTGGCCAAATCTGAGGACGTAAAATGCTGTACCTGAAAAGAACCGCTAATGCTAATTGCTAACAGTCCAAATGTAAGATCTTTCGCAATTAGAAAGCAAAACACATAGCCCTACACTACATTAAAGACACACTTCTGATTTTATGCAAGACAGCTCAGGGATTAGTATTTTTTTTTAAATACTAACAGCCCAAATGTAAGATGCTTTAGAATTTGAAAACAAAACGTATATGCTCTGTTAAAGACACACTTCTGACTTTATGCGTGACAGCTCGAGGATTAGGATTTCTTTAAGACTCAAATACTCTGGTCGTAATCCAGGGCTTCGTAATCCAGATTCTAGCAGTGGCAAGCATGGCAATTTAAGCACGTCTCAATGACCTTGTTAGAAAGCAAGGAATTTAAATTAAAGAAAAGCACTCAAAGGACCCCTTTACCTAGCATTAGCGTTCATTTTCTGTGACCAGATCATGATTGGATAGCGCTTGAGCTTTGATTTTGACGGGTCAGGTTGTAAATTTAGCCATTTTTCCTCCGTATTTATTTGTGGTTGAAGTGCGCTTTTAGGGATTCTTGCCTTTCAAACATTTAAATTTTGCTCTCACAATTTAAATAGGTTTCATTGAATGAATAAATAAATAATGCAAATTTATAATTATATTTAACATTAATGAAAATGAAAATGTGGTTAATACTGAATATGATGGCCCAAGGATACTCTATTCTATTTTATTCTATTATATTCTAGTATATTCTATCAGTTCTTGGTGTGTTCTGCTCATTTGTCTTGACCCTGTCAACCAATGTGACAGACCATTAGGCTGATGAGATTTATTTATTGTGACATTTTTTATTGTTTGAGTGGAAGCAATTATGAAGAACTTATTATTTTGCATAATGACCTGCCGTTTCAGTCACGGCACGTTTTCCTCACTGGAAGAACCTCACGTGCCGAGTGGCAGCGACTGCGGTCGATAAAACCCAATGAGGGATTAGAAAATTAATGCATCACATTGAGAATGACGGAACATTATCACTTGCTGTTTTTATAGCCTACTAAGTAAGCACATTCTCGTTTTCTCTCTTTCTCTCTCTACAAACCTGATGCAACCGTTTGTCCATAAGATTTCTCATTCTGTTATTATCTGGCTTAACCTCTGATTACATGTGTACGTACGTACTTTAAAGTTAAACAGAAAGCCCAGTACCAATCTATCTATCTATCTATCTATCTATCTATCTATCTATCTATCTATCTATCTATCTATCTATCTATCTATCT
>JAUCMT010000053.1:5727426-5742669 GCA_032357475.1 Enteromius thamalakanensis
TATCTATCTATCTATCTATCTATCTATCTATCTATCTATCTATCTATCTATCTATCTATCTATCTATCTATCTACATGTTATACAACAGTTCTTTCTGGTCCTCAAATTTGATTGGCTGAGAAGAGTGTGATATTCTAGTGATAACAGAACTCCAACTGTAACTGTAATTGTGCATACAGTATATAACTAATATTTTAGTGAATAAAAACTAGTGCTGTCTATAGATTACTGTTGCTTTTTTCAGTTTAGTGGCTTAAAACGATCTGTTTTGCAAACACAGAAGCAAAATTAAGTAAAAGGTATTTGTGCTTCAGTTTGCGCATTAATTGCGTTAAATTATTAAAAAACGTTAAAAAATTTTGAATTTAATGCATGAGCTAACACGCCGACAGCCTAATAAACAGCACTCGTGCACAAATATTTAGATTTTTTTCTACATAAATATTTCTATAATTAAACGTTCAACGGACAAAGTTATACATTCCCTAGTGGTGGGGATGAATGAGTCTTTGCACCTAAAAAATCGCTAACCAGTCACTTGTAGAAATGTGTTCCAGTTTTCATGTGTAAAACATTTTAATTGAGGGGGAAAATACATGCATCTGTAATCTTTCAAAAAAAAAAAAATTAATTAATTACAAAAAAAATATATATATATATACATATTTTAAAAAAAAACTAAATGCTTGTGCATTTGTGTTACTATATAACTATACAACTTAAAAACTGGCATCTGGGCTTTCTTAAAAAACGCCAGCCACCCCTGGCACGTACCAGAGCTGAATATTTCAGCACCAAAATCCAGGCTTAAAATACTTCTTAAGAAGCACTAAAGTATCCAGAAAAGAGTCCGTTGTGATCTTTCTCTTGAGTTTCACCCTCTCTCTTCGTCTTAACCCCTTAGCCCGTTTTCCTCATCTGCACTCCTACACGTGTTCTCGCCTCATACTCCATTAGAGATCAGGACGTCTGTTTTAACAAGGTTTGGCAAACATTGTAATGCATGCGATTACTTGTGCTGTTTGCACACACACGCACGTGTTAACTCATACACGTGTGTGTCTAGGCAGCAAGGCTGAGCTGTGGTGTATTTTTAGGTTTATGGAAACCTAGAAATGTCCAATTCAAAGAGCTGGGTTGTGCGCTTAGCCATCTTTCACCATTAGCGAACCAAGGCGTACCACAATGCATACTACGTGTCGGCTCTGATTTCAGCAAATGTTCAGGAAGATGGGAAGCTGATCGTAAATAAATATTTCCTGCCTTGATGTAGTGCCTGAAGCAAAGAAGGTTTATTAGATGTTTACAAGTCTAATATCAAATGCATCTAAAATGTAAGAAAGTATACGAATATCCGTATGCCATTTTTTCAGAGAGGAACATTGCTCAATAACAAAGAAATGTAGGATGGAATGGGATTTTATTCATCAGGATTGGATTTGATCATGAAACCCTTAGTCAAAATAAGGTTTCCAAGTTACGTTTAAATGTTACGATTTCTTATTTCTTTCAAATAACAATCATACAATGATTCGTTCCCAATAATCATTCACAATCAAGTAGAAAAGTCAATTAGCACATCAGGGGACCACAAACACAATTGCAAAAAAACAACTGAGCAGGTTTCCGGAACAACATCTACAACATCCGGCTCCAAAATTAAACCATTGGTTGACCCATGCCAAGATAAGCTGCGATTTACAAAAACATTGTAAAAGCAGTAGACCGTAGAGAGCACTGGTGCCAATGGTTTCTACAATCTACTCAGGCTTACAATGTTTTTACGAAACACATTCAAATATCCAAGCTATGCTATCTAAGTAACACTAAGCTGTACTTTTTGTTTTATTAGTTTCCCAAAAGCGGCCTGTATATCATGTTCTAAATATAAAGTCAACAGGGTTGTATTTTCCGTTTGAACCCTCTCATATACCGTGTGTTATAGGATCACAGCAGCTCATTAGACCAACCTGTTATGGCCTTTATATTTCACACTCCCTTCTGCTTCCTCAGTTCCCCTGGGTCATAAAACTGTAAACACGCATATGAGAGCAGACCATGTGCAAACTAAATCACAGTCAGGCCTGGGCTATTTTCACCGCCGATTATGGCCAAACCCCAGACGTACCTCGGTTTGACGATCCTACCCATTTACCAAAGAAAGGAAGGCCTGGCATCTTAGAACTACCAAGCAAATCAATTACCAGTTGCTCCAAAGTCGTCTCTTTCAGCACATAAAGCTAGTAGCCGTCAATCGCCTTTATTGCGGGTTCGTGCAAGGCCCCTGGTTCAGGGGTCACAAGATCTTAGCGTAAGACGGCAAGGCGCCTGGGACGCTTGGGACTCTTTGAGCAGCCCCGCGACTCAGCAGGGTAGCGGATAAGAGAGACCAGAGGCAGATGGTTAAGAGAGTGCGAGAAACCCAGCAGGAGGGGGGTAATGAGTGCTAATAGGCACAGGAAGAGGTTGAAAGAAAGGTCGCCTGGAAACGTGGCGGAAGACCAGACGAAAAACGGACAGGAGCGGAGATTAAAAGAGTCGGCCAGAGGTGACAAAGCCCCAGATTATTTTTATACTCTAGGTAGTATAAGGACTTAATCTCTCATCAGTTTTTATTTCCCAACAGGGTACCTCTATGTATACAGGCACGGATTATGACGTCCGGATGTCCTGGGCACAGATGCCGTGCATCAGAAGCGAGAAGGCGCTTTGAGATGTTACGTAACTAAAGCTTATCAGCCTTCAAGATTGGTTAACTGATCTAGTTTTTGCTACAAGTATAAAGTGATGTCCGACCGAGTTATTTAGTTTATTAAAATCAGCTAATTGTGACAAAGTTCTTGATTAGTTTGTCCCATCTTTATTTTCATTAAAGTCATTGGTTGACTGAAACTGGAAAGGGAATTTCTCCTTCTCAGCATGCTTTCCTGAAGAACTGATTTGGAAAGATGGCATTTACTAAAAAGGGAAAACATAACATTCAATTACTTTTAAGAGTTTCTGTAATTTAAGTTTTTGATAAAGTTAAGGGTGGGTAGATGAAGAGTATGTTTTTTTTGGTCAAAATTCCATTTTTCCCACTTTAATGGTTAAAAAATATTATTGATTTATTAATCAAAAAAGCATGTCTAAATAACTTAAATCATGAAATTTAGCATAGCAATTTATTACCTATATAAGGCCTGTTAAAATATATTTTTAATTTAATTTAATCCATTAATTTTTGGGATTCCATTTCAATGCTTTCAGTAATTTTAAGAATCAAAAGCGTTTTTTTAGAAATTATGTGTTGTGAAATTACATAATTTCTGGTAAATATTCCTTAATTCCTAAATAAGCAGCAGTAGTAGTACTATAATTAAGTAATATATATTTTTCCACAGGTTCTTAAAGTTAAACTAAAATTTTATTTTCACAGGTTGTTGTGAGGACCTTTAAGTTCAGGATTACCATTAAACCTTAAAGAAATAATACAATGCGCATGCAATGACTCTCAGAGCAGTTCTATAGATTTGTTCATGTGCTAATATGAGTAGATATTGAGGCAGTAGAGGCAAGAGGCACTCAGAACATGCAGGATTCATATTTAAATAATAATTTTTGCAGCTTAATATTTATAGGCACTAGTCCATGTCACATTTTGATTTAAGTGCACTGACCTGCTTTAGATTTATCCATCCAAAATTTAGCTAATTCCTTGAAATTCCACATTATAGAGCAATTTCCGTTTTTAAGAGTAGATTTCGTGACTCCAACTGCGTTTTGCGCATTGCATAAATCGTAGGGCCCTATTAGTTGTATGTTTAACCAATGTACAAGTTATGTGACCAATGTTTGTAGTGCATAAGTGTCCATTTCTAAAGCTTTAAAGCATGTAACCAAGTTCTCTTTGCTATCCTAACCTCATTTTCCCTGTCCGTATTTTCTCAGTGTCCTCTGAGGACATCGGTCTGCCGGGGATTACAGAGATATTGCATTGTGTTCATTAAAGGCAGCTTATCCTCTTAATTGAGACCAATGTTTGGGCATAGCGCCATTCCACCCATAACCCCATATTTAAAAAGAAGGTCAGATTCAGAGATTAGTGGTGAATGGTGACAAGCTTAGCGTTTTCTGTACTGAAGTTGTCATTATGTTTTGATATGCGAGTAATCCAAACAATATGGCCACATATACACTTTCAACCAATTCTGATTATTTGACATATCAGATCTTGTCACAGGTGCTATATTGCTACCTATAGTTGTTCTGGGTGGTGTCTGACTCTCTCCCACTTCCTGTGGTATTTTGTTCACTAATTTTAATCCTTAAGGAAAGTAAAAGCAAGTAAGAGGCATTTGTATACAAGTCAGTATGTTAGCACTTGAGCCCCACTTCTGCCGCACTTTAAATAAACTTCTCAGCGTGTTTCCATAAATTCTTTAACAGCTTGCTGAGCTTGTTTCTGAGCGTTGTGCTATGCGACGCTTGTGTGGTAACGCGGGTGTGGTGTTTATAAGTCTTCCAGAAGGGCTTGGTAGGGAAGCGAGCTTACCAAACTCTTTCTCATTCCTCAGAGACACACCGTTAATCAGGCATGGAGCATGTTTTTTGGCCAGCACAGGGATTTAAACCTCAGCCGGGCTCACCTGTAGATCCTCGCGCACCTGCTGCTGGTAAACCTGTGCCTGAGGCGGCCTTTGCTCTCATCTCAAAGGAGCGCGCTCAAATCCTCTCCCAGGAAAAGAAGATGAAAAAATAAAAGAACTATTCACATTGGTATGTCAGGGGCTTTGAAGATGAACTTGAAGGACATCCCTCAAAAGAACTTCCTCTTACTGTTTGGTTGTTGGCTTTTAAAACGAGGTCTCGCGGTTTTCTTTCTGAAGTCAGTCCAAGTCAATTTTCAAAAGCCAATCCAGAAGGCATGAGGGTGTTTTAGTCCGTTGTGTCAACATTGGTGCTTTTTAATGAACTTGCACTGAATTTCTTGTTGGAATGTGACAGCTCGGAAAATCTGTCAACATAATGTAAATCATAGTTCAAGTCTTTGAAAATCCTGCAAAAAAATCTGCGTTTGTTTTCTTTTACCATGTGTCCTACAAAATAATTTAAAAAAAGCTTTTTTTATCTGTCACAGGTTAGCTATGGTTTGGCAGAAACCTATAAGGTGAACTAAATTTCGACTTTTTATGAAAAAAAAGGAAGTTGTGTTTACTCTTTCAGCAATTGTTGCAACAATGCTAGGTTCCTTATGCAGTTTCCAAAGCGTTGCTATAGGACTGCTAGGGTGTTTCAGATGGTTGCCTAAGCGTGGCAAAGCAGTCACTCTGTCTATGAAGCAATTTTGAGTAAGAAAGTAAGTTCAACTTCATTAACTGTTGATATGTGTACATGGCGCAGATATAAAACAGAACTCTATCGCCCCCTTAAGTACTGGAGCCAACCCCACAGAAATAGCATACATGTGTGCATATGTATGTAGCTATTATTTGCAATAATCAAATATGTTTAAAAAAAACAATATGTTGAAAATATGCAGGTGATATAGAGCTCATGCAGATAATAATTTAAGCTGTTTTGAAAGAGCTATTCGCAATTATAAGGCTTTGCCTCACAATTCGTAGATTTGAAAATATTTCTTTCAACCAATAAGTAAAAAATGTAGGGAAAATTGCTAAATTTTATCTCACAGTTTCACTTACAGTTGCGAGTTTTTATATCACAATTCAGACTATTTTTCTAAGAATCGTGAGTTTATATTTCAAATTGTGAGATAAAAATGAGCAATTTTTTTCAACTTTGGTAAAAGTCCCTGGAACGTAATTTTAAAACAATTTTCTGCTATTTTAACAGCTATTTTCCCCATAAAATGAGATTTAAATACCAATTGGGCTGGTTTTGTTATGCCGTAACATACTTTCTGTGTACTAGCTACCATCCACTTTTCACAGAGCAAGTCTGAAAAAAATCAAGTCAGCTAAAGCTATGTTATTAGCAACTTGAATAGCAACACATCTGGTTTAATAGCACAGACAGAAATTCTTGTAAGTAGCCATTGTACATTTTCCCAGTGCTTTGTTCAAAAGACCTTCGTTATTTGTAATGATCTGTTCAAAAGCTGATGCCCTGATGTATTTTGCAGCATGTAAGCGAATATCAGAGAGGCATGCAAGGGAGAAGAATGGAAAAGAGCACTCAGCACTACACCGCATGGAGCATTTCTTTGATTAAAAAGTCACAGGCCCTGAAGGGATTGCACCAGTTGGTTTGAAAGACTCCTACTAACAGTTTAACTTGAAGGGATTTGCTTCATCTGACACCACTCAAGGTTTCTCCACCGTCTCGGCCCGTTTGTCATCCTGCTTGACTATTTGTCTAGCTGTCCATCTCTTACAATTAGGCTGTCTAAAGCAACCCTTGATATTTTGTTTCTCGGGACAGATGGAGGCGGTGGACAGGTGATTCTCTGTCAAGCTTTGATTCAGGATCTTGTTCCGTTGGCAGGCTGTCGATTTCCATCCAACACACGGACACGGCAGCACAAGGAAGCTTGAACAATGTTTATTCGGAGCAGAAAAGAGATAATTCCTCAGGATTTATTTTTAGCTTATTCAAAATATTGCCTTGGCGAGCATCCTGCATTCATAAAGATATGCATCATCTCTTGATCCGCCTAGAATTAGGGGAGAATCAGTTTGCACATGCACACACAAGACCCGTCTCCGTTAGTATCTCTTTTGCTGCATTCAGAATGGCTAGTGTACTGCTTACTAAGCAGTGTGCACTGTACTGTATACATTATTGAAAAGTGCGTGTAAAAAAAGTAACATCTCTTGTCACATTACCTTATTATGCCCTGGTAAATTTGACTTGTTCTTATTATTCTAAGTTTAATTTAAGTTTCGGTAAAGTTAGCATGTTTAATAACATTTTGTGTAAAAATGTCATAAGGACCTAAACTCACTATACTGAGTATGTATTTTAAATATATACCCTGCCTTTAAGTACTGGAGCTAACGTCACCGAAATAATAAAAAACTATGTACAAGACTGCATTTGTTGCATTCACATTTGCATAGAGTACTTGTGTAGAATTGGTGCGAAATAATCAACGAGGTAAAATTTCACAGTAGACATTGTGGTACAAATTCGAAATTATAGATTGACGATAAAGATAGAGTTCTAAAAATCGTTCTCGATGTTAAAGAATAGCAGCGTCCACATCACAACTATAACGATTAAGGACAGAGAAACTATATTGCTAGAATCATTTTCAGAATTTTTTTTTTGTTTTTCGTTTTTTTCAGAACAATAAAAACATTGACAACCAATCAGAAACAATCACACGCTTGAGAATTTAAAGTAGCAGGTTTGAGCTTATCATGGGCAGAAGATGTCATTCGCTTGTGTGGACGTAAATAGAGTTGTTGTTATCGTCATCTTTATAGTTATTGTGCTTGGTGTGAACGGGCCTTTAGTGTATATCTCAGAACTATGGAGTGCATAGTGTTGAACCTCACCCTCACTACTGGAACTTCAACACTATGCACTCCATACTGTACATAAATACCATTGTTTTGCACAATACAACCTCTGTATAATCTATATATCTTATTTTATTGTTTACTTTATTTAAATTTAGTACCGTTCAGTAAAGTATATACCTTTATATATCGTACATATATTTATATTTATTACTTATTACAGACTAGCCATTTGTATATTTTGCTTGTTTTTACGTTATTGTATTTTGCACAACTCTGTTGCTTGAGAAGCTCGCACACAAGAATTTCACTCACATGTACTGTACCAGTGTACCTGCACATATGATGTGACCATAAAAGTGAAACTTGAACTTGAATCAAGAGTTTACAACTCACAATTCAGTTTTTTGGCGTTTTTGCAATTTTCAATGGCAAGAAGTGATTGGGAGAAAGATGGTGGGAAAAGGAAAGGTCCACAGTATGGGATTTGATCTTGGGACACCCAAAGAGCAACCACACAATATGTTGGACCACTGACCAACAGGCCATCGGCGCCAATGGAAATCGCAACATTTTATCTCAAAATTCAGATTTTTTTCTCCATCATGCAGTAGTAAGTTTCTTTTTTCCGAATTTTGAGTTTATATTTCGAATTGTAAGGTATTGCTATTATTTTATTGTGAATTATCTCACACTTTTTTCTTGCGAATGTATATCTCAAACTGTAAAACAGTTAGTCAATTCTAGTTTTTTAGATCCTGAGGAAGAATCAAGCTTCCTTGTGAGATACAGCAATCCATCCATTGTGCTTTAGGTGTTTTTCTTTTATTTTCCCACTATTTCTTTCTATCTGTCACTTTTCATATGTGTTTAGTTAATGGGCAAAATGATATCCCAGCTGTAATATAAGCATGCATATACGTATTTGGGTGTGCGGGCACATTGTTGCACAGATTCTTCCTTTGTGTGCCAGAGAGGGAAGAAAAGCTTCATCTGTCTTGTGTCTCGCGGTCCCTTGTCAGTACACATTGATATGCAGGCCACACGCCAGCGCTGCTCACGGACTGCAATGAAGGGCCCGGGATGCGAAGCGTAATGACACTGAAGGCTCTTTAACACCACAATATGCAAAGTGACACGTGGAATATGATCTTGGGATCTCGCCGCTTGTTGACGTACGAGGCTACACATTTCAAAACAGGCTCATTACATGCGTGCATATGATTTAATGCAGCGGAGCATGTTTGAAACCTGGCCTCTGAGAGCCACGCTGTTAGCATTTACATTTATGCATTTAGCAAACACTTTTTAATTCAAAAAACTGTCTTTTAAACGCATCTATCCACACAAACTCGTTCATGTTATTTCAGTATAATTTATGCAGTAATATAGCATTTATAAATATTTTGAATTTGATATTATTTTTATATTTTCCGTTTTCGTACTTGTCCTTTTGTCAGTCAGTTTTTAAAAATATTACTGTTCAGCTTTTTTTACATTTGTCTAATTTTAGAATGTCAATTTAAACTTCTAAGTTAAGTGTTTCACACAATATTTATATTTTATTTTAATTTATTAATTTTTTTATTTTGCCTTTAAGTTGACATAAAGAACTAACACATATAAAAGTACTGAAAAAACCCCAACTGCAAATAATTTGAGTGCTCCTGCATGTATTTTTACCATACTCATATTTCTATAAATAAAATATTGCACACAAAAATGCATTCTGGGCTAAGCCGCACTAGCACAAAAACCGTTTCTAAGTTCTAAACGACAGATACACAGGAGATCTGATTGAACGACTCTTAGGTTGACCATAAAATGGTAAAAGTGAGTTTTTTAGCCCCTCAGCTACAGCCTTACAACAGTGAATGCATAAAATTTTGCTGCTCTATGATTTTTCACTCTCGCTGCAGTCAGGGGGCATAAAAAATGCATTGCGGCGATAGCATCTCTCGCTCTAGTTCCTTAAACCATGACACAAGACAGGCTTAACCGGCAAAGTTGTTTGCTAAATGTCAGCCGGCTCCAAGAAGCTCTTGCACTTCTGTATACCTCACTGACCCTGTGTTCAGTGACGCTCAGGGGAAGCTATTTTGAAATCTTAGCCTGTTAGGCTACAAGCTAAAGCTACTCATCGTTTAGTTACACTTTAGTAAACACAGTGGTTAGCTAAACTACTGAAGATCGAGAGAGAGAGCTAGCGCTAGCATAGCTTGCCTGGCACAAATACAGTAATATTAGGATGACAGCATAAACCAAAATACTATTAAAAACCACAATCAATCTGACTTGAACATTAAAACATGTCGATAAACAGCAGATTTTCTGTTAATATTATGTTGTTTTGTACGTTTTTGTTATACTTCACATGAGTCACTCGCACATTACAGACCTTTTCAGAACACTGTGAGATCCATCTGTCTTTATTTATGCTTTTCTTGGAAGCATGACATCATGTTTCACGTTTTCTGGCATCGGTCTAAGTTTAAAATTATATGGAGCTTGATATATGATGTTATAGGGGTAATTGGCATCTTTGGTGCCATAACTAGGTTAAAAGCTCTACTTAAATCATATTATCTTTTCATTCCATCTGCAGGCGAGCATCTCCACATCTGCCCACAAGGTTACACCTGCTGCACCAGTGCCATGGAGGAAACGTTGTCGAACCTGAGCCGCCGGGAGTTCGAAGGCCTGGTTAGAGAAGCAGGGCGTTCCATTCAAGCCTCGCTAAATGCCCAGTACAGGACCTTCGACAGTGAGTATAAAAACTCAAATGCTTTCATT
Organism: Enteromius thamalakanensis; assembly: GCA_032357475.1. Lineage (NCBI taxonomy): Eukaryota > Metazoa > Chordata > Actinopteri > Cypriniformes > Cyprinidae > Enteromius > Enteromius thamalakanensis. Next base: position 5,737,687 of record JAUCMT010000053.1, read on the forward strand.
CTTAGGTTTGTTGTAGTGTCTCACAGTTGCTAGCACAACTGTTCAGTTTTTCCATTGTAATGTTAGATGGATGATTTTTGAATAACCCTAACGTTTCAGTTGTCATTTTTCCACCCAAAGTGTGAAGGTGAAAAAGAGCAGACTAGCAACTGCAAAGGAAATGAGATTTAGAGGTTTTACAGTGTACTTCTACCGTCACGGACAGCTGTCTTATTCAGAGCGGTGGTTTATGAAACTTCATCTGTTTTTAGTTAACATTTTTCCTGGATTTAACGGCATTAGGGTTAATGAATGTGAAGGGTTAAAGAGTTGCAGCACTTTGAAGCCCAAACTCTCTCCTGGTTTTTGTCATTGTGAGCTTAGATAAAAGGAAAACTCTGAAGCTCATATGCTTTCACACCGAGTGGTCCTTACAGGGCAATTACTGTGGGGTTTTATGGCCTTTTACTGCAGTGTATGATAAACTGTAGTGACGTGAAGTAATGATAAGAGATTTTGATGCCCTACTGACACTAATCATATATTTTCTGGAAGCCACTGAATGAGAATGCATCATGTGCGTTTATTTATGTATTTATATCAAATATTTGTATTGAATTTGTTTAATATATATCTATTTATTAACAAACATATTGTATATTAATATAATTACTAAAAAGGCAATTATCGGGAAATACAAAGTTACCTGAATGTCATTGAAATTACATGTTATTGATATTCGTTACATCTTATAATTCCCCTAATAGGCAAAAAATGAGATAACACTTATTATGTGTATTTTATATTATCTGTGTAGAAATAGAAAAAATATGAAAATAATATGATTAAAAATGCATTGTAAACAAAGTTTCATTTGTAATTTCCAAAGCGTCGTCAAACGTGAACATACATTAATTTATCAATTATGCACAAAAGATTTAGTATTACTCAAAATTAATAAAGCTTTGCTCAGACTTACCAAGTAACTCAAATAAGGATCGTTCAATAAAAAATAACATAATTAGTTATTTTTTTAGGGAGTAACGTTATATTTTAAGGCATTGCTTTTAAAAGTAACTTTTGACATGATATTTCAATGAAATCTACAACTACACTGTCAAACGGTAGTTAGTAGATGCGATTGTACATGGTTTATTTAGAGTTAAGTAACTTCCTGTTTTATCCATGCAGCATATTTCTTGGAACTCCTAAATGGCTCTGAACGGTGGTTGGAGGAAGCCTTTGTGGCTGCTTTGGGGGATCTGTACCGGCCCAATGCGGGAGTGTTTCGTGACCTTTACGCCGACCTGCGTCGATATTACAGCGGTGCCTCCCTGAACCTCGAGGAGGTCTTGGACGAGTTCTGGATGAGACTCCTGGAGCGTCTTTTGAAGGCGTCTGACCCCGAGACTGCATCCCTGCTCTCTGACGACTTTCTGGAGTGTGCCTCCAAGCAGACTGAAACTCTGCGTCCTTTCGGAGAAGCTCCACGGGAACTAAAGACCAAGCTGGTGCGGGCATTTATCGCTGCTCGGGCATTCATCCAGGGCCTTAATGTGGCTGGAGAGATTGTACGGAAGGTGTCTCAGGTACAGTGGATTGTTTCTTCTTTTTTACGATGGGTGTGATGTAGTGGTTAAGGCTCAGAGCTACTAACGGAAAGTAGCTGGTTTGTTCACCACAAGAAACATGCCGTGTGCCAAGACCACACTACCCTTAAGCAAAGCAATTAATCCCAGGGTGCTCGAGGGTGACTAGTAGCATTCGTGCATGAAAGTTAAAAACAAGCATTCTACTAAATAAGTTATAAATAAAACCCCTAGAGTGTACACTTGGTAAGACCGCCTTTGGCAATTGGGGTCTACTTGGCAAAATTGCTTAAGCTACTTCAAATAGAACTGAGGCCAGGATGCTCAATAGTGCTTCTTTTCTTGATTTTAAGCCTGCCAATGATCCTCAATGTTCTTGCAGATCACAGCATAGTTTGCTCCAGAAATGTAATTTTGATATTTCCAAATGAGTATTCCAGTTTGAGCTCCTGGGTTAAGTTTTGCATCAAACATAGCGCTTCAGATCAAAGTCTTAAAGTTCACTTAAGGTTTCGTCAGACCAGGGATTCTCCTCCAAGTCATTGAGTCAGTGACATGCCTTTTAGGCAAATACCAGGCAAGTGATAAAGACTTCCTTTCTTTCACTGTCTTTACGAGCCAGATTTATGAAATGTTCTTGCTTTAGAAGTGCTATTGTTGCCCCACGACAGTTTTTCCCATTTATTTTATGTGGAATTGTAGCTCTATAGCATTGCCAACATCTTCTTGTCCAGACAACCAGTTCTGGCAAAACTTCAATTCTTTGCAGATGCGCAGTTGGTCCATGTTTTCTCACCTTTATAATGACAACCCTCACTGTGCTTCAAGATGTATTTTTCATACGAATTGTATCCTTGCCCTGACTGGTGTTTTTCAAGAATCTTGTATTAGATCTCCTTATAATGATCCTTGGATTCTGCGGTAGCCTTGGAAATGAAGTGTGTATTCTCTTAGACACAGGTGTATTTGACATTAGAGTCATAAGGCGATGGGGAAAACTTGTTCCATGGTGTAACACTGTGCAATTGAGAGAGTCCAAGGACACCAAAGACTTTATATGTGGCTTAAATAAAACCATGCATATCCTTTAATGCTCTGTAGGTGGTCTAGATGCACTAAAAGGGAGCAGTACCTTAGATTGCCCTAGTTGCCTAGAAAGTCAATCAATGGAAACTCCCAAATTCATCAATACTGGATCCATGACATCAAGACAAATGACTACACGGCAGCATTCCCAAAGATGTTTGCCCCATAACCACACAAGGAAATATAGTCCAAGTCCTTAGTGGATACCCTACCCTTGCTTAGAACCTGCTGCTTTGACAAATGAAAGTAGGGCACAATGGTACCTCTCCATTCTTTAAGGGATTTCTTACAGAATTGGATTCAGTCTCCTGGTGCCAAACTCTCAGGAGATTCCTGCTAACCAGACCTAAATTCTTGTTGCTGTTGGGAATACACCAGTTTGGAATATTGCGCGTCTTGTTTAAGTAGTCTTATGTTGACATCCACTCTATGGCACATTCTGAGGGATTAGCGTTCGCATAAGCAGCCGGTTCACACACAATCAAAGTAAAACGATTAAACTGAAGTTGCCTTCGGCTAAAATACAGCACGATTACCAAACTTGCCTTTCCCGAAAGACTTCAAAGTTGTGCTTATATAATAGATGACCTGAATCCACATGCAGATAACATGCTTAGCTGGATACAATGAAGAAAATCAAACTAGCTTTATCAGCATTCATGGAAAATGATAACAAACTTGTTCAGCTGATGCTTAAAAGGACTTGCAGTGCTTTTATTGCAGGAACAATTCTCCCGAAGCAATGCTGTGTTAATTGCCTTGCTCACAATAGTGTTAGCTCATGGATAAATGCCTAATGGTCATCTTTCCCACAGGTTCCTTTGAGCCTGGAGTGTAATCGTGCCATTATGAAACTGGTGTACTGCCCTTATTGCCGAGGTCTGGGATCAGTCAAACCTTGCATCAATTACTGCAAGAATGTCATGAAGGGCTGCCTGGCTAATCAGGCTGACTTGGACACTGAGTGGCAGAGCCTTATAGGTAAAGCTTACGACACAAACTCTTAGTCTTTTGTTGGTTGCTTGATTTCTGTTTTTGTTGCATCCCACTGGGTAGTGCTGTCACTTGGCTACATATTTCAATTTTAGACATGAATTGGCACTGACCATTTTGTTCTCATTCTGTTTTCTTCAATCAGAAACCATGCTACAGGTGGCCTCCAGTTTTGGTGCCGAGCCCAGTATGGACGCAGTGATCTATTCCATTCCTGTGAGAATCTCAGAGGCTGTTCTTACCATGCAGGAGAATATGGAAATCTATACCAGCAAGGTTAGGACAATGAAATTAAGCATCGGTTTAAAACGAGCGAGTTGAATTCAGATGTGAGGTTTCGGGTTAAAAAGTTGAAAGATTTATTGATCACCAAAAGGACCGTTTACCCACAACTAAGTTTGTGTTGCGTTTCAGGTGTTCAAGGCCTGTGGGGACCGTGGTGAGGAAGGTACACCAAGTTCGATATCCGAGGAGCCAAAAAAGAAAGCAAGTACAGTTACTGCTCTGGAATACAAACCCAGCCCCAAATCTGCAGCCAGACTGGAGGTGCAGGTGTGTGCATGTGCGGCAGTGTCTCCTTTTGGCCAACTTTTATCAGTTTTATACATTGTAATTGAAGCGTGTGCAATTCCCAGGTCACAGACGTGTCCAGTAAACTGAAGGAAATGCAGTTTTACTGGGTACAACTCCCCTCGGCTCTGTGCAGTGGTAAAACGGCATCTTCCACCAACGGTGACAAATGTTGGAATGGCATCACCAAATCAAGGTATTAATTCTTTAGGGCAAATCTAATTAATCTATAGATCAGTGGTTTTCAACCTGTGGGCCACGACCCTAGTGGGCCTTGACGGTATTGCAGGGGGGCTGCCAATTATTATTAATAGAAATTGTAATATTGTTAATATAATAAAAAAAATGTCTAGTTTGCTGATCCGTTTTGTATATTTTCTGTTTATTCGATACATTACCAGTTTATTCAATAAAGACAATTAACAGCCTTGCTTCCGGGTACTATTCCGGGTACGTTTAAATTCTTTCGCCGCGGGGCCGCGGAAGCATATGTGTTTGGCTGTGTGGGCCGTGAGTTAAAAAAGGTTGGGAACCACTGCTGTAATACATGGCAAAAGATTACTGAAACATAATGATTTAAAATGGACTTTGAAGTAAATTGTTGTTATAAAGCAGCATATGTAAGTGTGTCTTACTTTCTCTGATAGTGTAGTTGTGTGTCACAGTCTGTGCTGCCTAGACTGCTCTTCTCTAAATTATGTGTGTTCTTGCTTTTTTAAGTTGTAAAGAGTTTAAGAATTTGAACTCATTCTTTGCCATTATCATG